>VXAC01005135.1:507496-534866 GCA_013399225.1 Rhipidura dahli | reverse complement strand
GGAAGGGAAGGGAAGGGAAGGGAAGGGAAGGGAAGGGAAGGGGTATGCTGTTCCTCCTGCCATTCTGATGCTGAGAGTGTGAGCACTTAATGTGCAGACAGTACAGGTGCTCTGCCAAAGAAAGGCTCAGTAGGTAAACAGTTAAACATTTAGACACCATTTAAACAAGTGTGCTGGACAGAAGATATGGAAAATAAATTTTACAGTCAAAAAATGTCTTTTTCTGTCACCAGAAACTGTTGCTCTGGAATTTGGTGTACTTTAACACCTTCATAATCTCCTAGGAGGAGTAGAATTTAATTGCAACATGTTTTATGTATAGATTGTCCACAGTAACAGTAAACAATCCGGTTATCATCCCTTTCAATTCTCTATATTGATTTCCTTAACCATGAAGATGTAAGAAACTCACCTTTTCCCCAAGCTGGCTGTAGCATTAACTGAGATACACCCAGCTGAACTGTGCTTTGAAAGTGCAAAATAACTTTTTTATTTTTTTTAGGAAGAAAAATAAAGGAGACTAAGTAAAGGCAACTAGGTTTCAACAGCTCATGAGCAGCAGAGGAAAATGTCCTCCGGCTCACTGTTTCCATGGGGTGCCTGTGACCCACAGAGGATGTCTGTAGCAGTTCTGTGAGCCATAGCACACTTGAATTAGGAGTTTGATGATAAACATATGCTACACTCTCTGAAATCTCCTGAAGGTTGTCAGTTGCCTGAGATTCCCAATTCCCTAGAACTGGAATATTTCTGGAGACAGGAAAACACGGAGGTCATGCCTACATTTGTGTTGTGCAGCTTTGGAATTTGCCTAGTATTTGACTGTCTGTTGGTATCACACGGATGATGACACACACTCCATTTCTGAAGTGGAAATTAAGAAAAAAATTAACAGGAAGAACTATAAGGAATATCTAAAGCACTGGGAGCTAGGGGTGAAAAGAGATGTATGTGTAGGAACTGCTTGTGGAAGGGAGTCATCCTCTGAATCCCACATTTTAGCAAGACTTTTGGGACATTTGATTGTCACACCAAGAAATCATACACATGCTTTTTGTTTTCCAAGAATTCTTGACAGATTTTGGAAAGCTTACAAAAGGAGATGTAGTTTTCTAAAGAAATAGCTACACGTGGTATGAGAAAACACATAGATTCCCTAAAATATAAACTAACTAAATAACACATTTGAAACCATCTTTGCACTGCAGTCAGAGAAAGAAACCCCAAATCCTGTCTGAGACCAACTATTAACTTTCTGTGCTTCCTGTTTGAGATATTGCTGAGACAGCATTAACCAGTGGAGGACTTTGTAGCTCTTAAAACACTTCATTTTTAACCTTCATCAATGTGGCTATCTCAAGCAATGCCTTTGATATATCCTAAGTTTTGAGAAAAGTCCTTCTCTAACATAAATTCACACAGAAAACTATGGATGAACTGAATATTCACACCTAATTTTGCAGGCACACAAAAGTCTGATAATGAAAAAAATAACATCTTTAATTAAAGGAAGACCACATGTTCTATGATATGTAATCTGTGCCTCATTCTCAAAGGAAAATATTCAAACTTATTTAAACATTTCTAGCACACAACCACACAGAAGATAAAATTTTCTAAGAGGCCGCCTTCTTTTTCTACCCCTCCTTTTCCAGTCCCTTCTGCTTCCCTCCTCTCTACCTGTAAAATTTAGATTCAGCCAAACCAGGTCTATCTTAGATCTTTGTTTCCAGAATGTAATTTGAGAATAATTTCTCATGATCTATCTTGAAAGTGGAATATGACCCAATCCATCCAATTCCTGTTCACAGGAGTGTCCTGCATGGGTTCATCCCTCATGGAAGAATGACCCTGATTCTAGCTCTGTCTGTTCCATCAGCATGGGTTGCTACTGTAATAGTCACTGTCTGTATGGTTTTTCCCCATTAATGTATCTTGCCATAGAGTGTGCAAACTGATATAATTTCTACAAGGGGTTCTGTGTTCCTACACCCCTCAGCATGCCCAGGATCCTAATGAAAATAGTGGGAGAAAGCCACATGGCTCCTCCACGAGCTAACCATCTGTCCAGGCTTTCTCCTAAGGCTGGCTGTAGGTTTTAGCAAACGTTCAACACTCAGGAAGAGGAGCATGCTTCCCACAGATGATGGGGCCTCCACATTAAATTAAGGTCCAACCCAAGCCCTAAACCACTAAGATCCTACAGATTTGTTCTCCACGCTGCCAGGATAGATAGAAACAAAGATGACCTAGAGAAGTTTGTTTACTCTGGGAAGAGAAGACTGCAGGAACCATTTTCAAATATATAACTGGATATCACAAAAATAAAGGATTAAATAATTTTCCCTACCCAATGGGAAGATAACAGCTCATGGGCCTATATTGCAGCTGTGGAGAAATAGATATAAAGGAGAAAAAAATCTAATTGCTAGCATGTGGAAGCACAAAAATAGATTACTGAAGGAGAAAGGAGTTCCTATCATGGTTTTTAAAGTACAGTAGATAAATTGATGTCAGAAATGACACTGGTATGTTCCTTGGGGCTGGGACTGCAATGCCTTTCAGCATGTCTTCCAGATCAGCTGTCTACAAGTCTACAAATAACTAAAAATAAGCAATAAATGGTCTGGAAAATAAGCTCCCTTACCACATTTCACACCTGAATCATGCAAAGACAATGGAACTTTTTTAAAGACAGTGAAATTTTTTTTTCTAAGCAAGGTGTGCATAGAGAGCTCCCACAGCACCTAATTCCTTCTTTCTTAAGACCATTGTGTAAACAACGTTACTGTGTATTTAAAATTAGAAAGTAAACTTTTAGACCAAATTTTCTGCTTGTACAAATTGGCCTGGCTCCAGTTACACTCATGGACTCATGCTGGGTTTTATTTACCATACCAGGGTCTGGCTGTTTTACTCAGAGTCTCCCCTTGACTTCCCTGGCCTTTGCATCAAGTCCTTGAGCAAGACTGACTCTTAACTCATAACATGCTGGATCCACACAGATGAGTCAAAGTGCTTCAAGATGGCCTGAACTGTGGGAGCATTCATGGCTGTGTCTAATTAAGCAAATACAGGGAGCCAGAAAAAATGGGCAAGAGCAGTTAAATCCAGGAAGAGGTCAACCCCATTGGTAATTAGCGGGACAATGGATCAAAGAACTCTACTTAGCATAGGAAATATCGAGCACCTCGTCTTTATAGCTGAATCTGATAAAACTTGGGTTATAGATTTTCTACTAAATGAACCGGAGGCAGCTACAAACAGGAGGCTATTGTTTAACCTCTGTGGGAATTTCAGTTGGGTTATTGCATGCTTGATGGGCTACAGAGGAGCAGCCCTTATGCCACATACTGATGTAGGTCTAATGATCTCTTATCTTCACATCCATGGTGGTTACTCCAAAAGCAAAGAAAATGAAAGCCTTTCAAATAGGTTTTCCTCTAAAAAACTTCTGCTTCTAGTTTTTGTGTGTGTTTAGTGGATTTTTTGTGCTTTCTCTTCATCTTACAAATAAATATACCCAGTGCTTTATTTTAACTGGTTTCTTGTTCCAAAGGAGTAATTCACTGGTTTTATATTACATCCTTCAAAAACTTAATCAGAAAATTCTGTTAGACAGAAAAGGTCAGAAGTAAAAGTGAAAAGAGGAAAGATCTTCAAAACCATTGTTACATTAATCCCTAAAAATTACCTTTTAGCAAATACTGCACTACTGCAGGCCTGTCCCTACTGACACTGCAATTACAGTTCTTTCCAGCAGCTTAATTAAAAGAATAACATACACATTGTACCTGCTGGAGTCAGTCTGGACTATGTTACCCTTTGAATTTATGCACTGAAGTAATAAAGAGAGAACAAAATGACAACCAAACATCCAGTGCTCAAAAAAGAAAAAATCCTTTTCTGTGCAGATAGCTACAACATTATGTATTCCTCACTGCTGACTGCAGATGAAAAAATCTGCTTTTTGATTTATCTCTGGAGATGCTGCTAGGTTAATCTTTACTGGTGGCTGGAACATAAACTCTCCACACTCGTTTCAGAGTCAAAGGACAGGGATGGTTCTTTCCTGGGTAAGTGCAAATACATAGCATTATGCTCCTCCTCTGACCTTTTCTGAGGTGAGACTATCTCTGTCCCTAGAATATAAAGGATAACGTTTTCTTTTTCTTTGCAGACATAAACAGCCTTTCATTATTGTGTCCAATGTGTTTATAGGATCAGAAGCCATCTGAAGAGGATCAGTCACATTCCAGTAACATTCAGCACAGGAATTGCCCCCATCAGTATCAAATTCGCTGTAGAAGATCTGATTTTCTCTTGCTGCTCCCACCTCCTTATAGGACATGTACCACCACTGAAAGCTGCCTTCCTGGGTTTATGGTATACTGTGTTCTGGACACTTAAAAAGGCTACAGAGTTTCAGTCTCATTCTCTGATAATTTCGTGGAGTGTTTCCATTGCCTCAAAAGAAGTTGGACCTGCCTTAGCAAAGTCAGAGCAAAGGTAGTGCTGCAGCAGTGCTCTAACCATATGTGGTATATTCAGAAGCCTTTAGACTGCCCTTAAGTTCTGATTTTTCACTGTGAAATAACAACTTCCTTTATTTCATGGGCATTAAAGTGGAGTGGTGCACATTTTCTAATCAACAATCACAAAAAAGAGAAGACAGAAAAGGAAGGATCACAAAAGTCAATTACCAGCAAAAGCCTCCATGGCAACTAAACTTACTACTTCTTTTCTTTTTAAGCCTCCTTGTACATGCCATAAGCACAAAGCATCCAGGCCTCCCTACAGTTCATTGGTGCCAAGTGGATTAAGCTGGCAGAGGCTGCGCTGGTTTAATCCCCTTTAATGCCTTGCACCTTCAGTCTGATGAGCAGCCAGACCTTTTTGCTCCAGCTCCACACTGAGCTCATCAGCAATAATGGCCTATCACAACCATCAGCAACAGGAAACTGCTCTTCCCTGTGCTCCAGGACTTCACGCCCCTTAACACAGCTGAAGAAAAATACAAGCTTTTGCTAAAGTTTTCTTCCTTCTTACAGGTGCAAGTTGCCTAGTGAAGTTTAGTAGCATTTATGCACATTGCCCCTGAAAAGCATAAATGAAAACTTGGCAGTAAAAGGCCAATTCCTGGCAAGCCTGTGAAGAATACTTTTCACACCACAGAAAGATGGCATTCATTCACATCGTAAGTGTATCTGACCGGAATACAACACCAAGTAGTATTTCACTGGCTTTTCTGTACTCAGGGGACAATGGGCTAGATCATACTTGTGTCCTTGGAAGTACCAGGAGAGAAAGGCTATTTTCAGGCTAGGGAGGGTGGGGGCCCTTGGGCTCACCCACAGAGCATGACCTGACCATACATTGCAAAAGACAAAGGGACTTTTTATTCCTATTGCTGAGTCAGAAGCAGAAGCAGCAAATCATAGGAAGGGCAGAAGAAATACTGGTAAATCTGGACACCCATCCTCAGCCCAGAGAGTGCAGAAGTGAAACACTAAGCCTGTTCTGTGGAAGAGGAAAACCTGGCTGAATAGAATAGGAATGTGATGATTTTGGCTTCTTGGATTAAGTTGTCCTGTTATTAATATTTAGCAATGTTGTCTCTGACAAGATCCATTCGAAAGAACTGTGGATAACTTAAAAAACCCCTATGGATGGCTCAGAAGACAAAAAGAAATGTTTGTACATTCCATGAAAAGGACTGACTTACACAGATGAACCCTTCCTCAAGTACTTTTAAGACATTTGAATGTCTTAATTCCTTTGACCTTTTTTTTCATTGTCACTTGTGTAATGTCAGCCTTTTCACAAACAGCTATGAAAAGGAAGTTTACCAATGCTATGAAAAGGAAGTTTACCATTATGCTATGAAAATATCTGTCTTTGAGGGTTTTTTTCAGAAATCACTTGATATTAATTATAAAAGGAAATCAATGTTTTTTTATTGACATAAGAGAGACTGAGAACCTCTCCAATATGCGTAAAGTTTAGCAAACCAAAGTCCTGTTTGCTTTTGCAACATTAGCTTCACCACTCTGATGGAGAGAGTTTGAGCACCATGTTTTTAGCAGCGTTGGCATGAGAGGGATATCGAGCAGATGAATAAAAGGAATCTCTTTTGTACTTGCTTTAAAAGTCACTTGCTGTTTTTAAAAATCCTCAAAATGACCTTGAGAGCAAGCATAACACTCATGCCTCACATTCACCTGCTGGATATTTCTGTACTGCTGGCAGAGAGTTGCATCCCAGGCAATTCTTTGCTATCAGAAATATTACCATGTGTTTTATATATCCCATAAACTCTTTGTTACATTATTTATTGATGAAGTCAAATATAGCCCAAAAGATATTTCTTGCCTTTATTTCTTGTAGATCACATCTCCAAAATTTGTGTAAAGTGGCAGAAATATCACAGCATAACAATGTAGTGAATCAGTTGTATTATTTTACAGTGTGCAGCTGGGGAGAAGAAAGCTGCACTGTTATAGTACATGGGGGTTTTTTTCTGTTTTACATGATAAAGAGTCAGGATAAATACCACAGATAAATCAGTGACAAAAAATGTGTGCCAGTAACTGGGTTTCTGGATGCCCAAGGGCTGGCAGCTTTTCCTGGGTGATCCCTGCTTCTATGTGGTGTACTTGGCTGACTGCACTAATCTCAGCTGCTGCTGAAAGCTGTGTGGAAGAAGAAGCCTGGCAGGGTACAAGAGGGAGGCAATGGAGACCAGGCTCTTTCAAAGTGAGAAAATATTACAAGTGCCATGCTGGGCTTTGGGTGGGGCAATTCAGCAGCTGTCCTGTATAACAGCTGGGTTCATGCCAGAGCATTTTGTATGGCCCTGTGCCTTCACTGTCTCTAGGGGACAGAGCCATGGTAAACTTGGCTTCATATGAGCTGACAAGGTGACAGCTGACACTGGAAATTACACTGGTGACAGAACAGCCCCATTGAGTTATTGGGCTACTGTCATTAGGACATCGTTTCCTTAGTTCTACATGCTTCCCAGCACCTAGTTTCAGAAGTTCCACAAATATTTGGTGTTAGGAGTCAGTTCAACCAACTAGTGCTTTTAAGAAAACAGTTGTCTACGCTAAAGCATGCTTATGTTTCCTTTTAGATCACTAGTTGTAGTAATTATAAAGTACAGTGTATAGAGTACACCTGGTTTGGTTGGGACCTGCTTTTAAGAAACAAATGGATTACTCTCTAGAGGAACTTCTCTATTTACTAGATGAAAAGCCAAAGAGAACCTATAAATTTACCCTGGAGTAGTGACTGCTCAGCTGAATCTTTGTCCAGGCTGCACTGATGATAACAACTATGTCTCCTGTACCTCAAAGGGCAGTGTGGAAACATTAACCTCTGCAGACACTTAACATATCCTATTCCAGATTCCTATTTCACATCCTATGACAGAGACTGTCACTTTCAGATGGCCAAAGTCATACACAAATCCCTCTCAGACACTTGTATTGCACTAATAAAAACATATGAAGAAAAATACCAAGTTTCTACCTCCTCACACGAGTTCATTGACTTGAGTGGGGTTACTCTGATTCACTCGAGTGGCATCCATGAATTATTAAGTTGTGCTGTCACTACATGTTTGGGAGTGAGGGACACTTGTCTGGTCACCGGATGGTGTCCTTACTTCTTCGAATGAAGAGGCAAGTTCCCCCAGCCTCTAATAAATTTCCCTCCTGGCGACTCAGTGTCTTCTATAACATGGCCTAAGTAAACATCCAGCAGAAAAGAAATCCTATTAACTTCAAACAGCTGTGGGTGAGATTCCCAGTTTGTGTGTGTGACCTGTGGCAAAGCAAAGTGTTTGTTGCCTCAGCAACTCAGATAAGTTTCTAAGAGAGGACCGAAGGAGTATGTCTGTCTGAAGGATAAATTATCTTGCATCAGCTTTACTTTTCCGGATGAAAAATTCCTGACCCACAGGACCTTTGGCCATAAAACAACAAGAAGGACATTAAACATGAAATGGATTTCTTTCTGTCTTTATTGAAACGTGATGGCTTTGTTAATAAATCTCTCCTTTGAATGGGAGCTAAGACAAGATGTGTGGTCTGTAATTATCATGATTAGCCAGTTTCCAATCTTCCACAAAGCTCAGGGTTTATCTGTGGGGGCATTTTTACTGATATTTCTGTGAATAGTTCGAAGGAAAAACTCAGCAGTATAAGGTATGTCTGTAACTACATTATTTTCAGCTCTGTCTTTGGGCATTTGACTCTCATTCTGTGTAGCATAATTCCCTACACTTTCCTCAGCTCAGAGTAGAAATAAAATTGTGTTATTCTTTACAAATCACACACTTCTCTGCTTCGTGGTTTGTTTCCCAAGATAAGCTCTACTATCATAGGAGAAGATATGTTCTTGCTGGAGAAAAAGTTATCATTTGAAGTCAGTGTAAACTCCCTAAAATTGATAAGAACTAAAATAAATGTGTATTTTATGTCTCTACACTGGCTTAGGATGTTTGGCAAAATTGCATTTTCTTTAGCATTGTATGGATTGCATTAATGTGTTCCCATTTATGGGTCCCCAAAGATCTGAGCAGTCAGATCATGTGAATGAGACACGGAGTTCCTTCTTCCTGAGGAGTATATAAGCATGGCTGTGGGTCAGAAAACACAGGGCACATGTCTTCATTCGAATAGGCACTGCAGCAAATAAAGATAAAACAGGTCAGCTAGAGAGCTGCTGTGAAACAAGATGTGACCAGAGGAAGGCTCAGATCTCTCGCAAAGGCCTTCCAGTCAGATTCCTTCTGCACACGTGGTCGCCCTTGGGGGCTGTGGCTGGGTGCTGTTTTTGAAGAGCAGGAGGCCCATATCTGATGGGATCCTTTGGGCACAGGGCTAAGCACTGGCTCAGAGCTGCTGGCTCCAGGACAGCACAGCCCTTCCCCTTCTCCATAGGCACCCATAGCACAGGCAGGGCTGGGGGTGAGCCAGGGGACCTGACACAGAGCACCAGGCAGGGTGGGGGCTCTCAGCTCCCACACAAACAGAAGGGATGGCCAGGCTGTGGGGGAGGTGGAAATGGGAATTAATTGTGAATCCTGAGCTCAGTGTGCATGCATGACTGCTCAGACCTGAATGACTTCCACAACTGCGCTTCAGAGCTTGTCAAGTGAGAAAGACTTCTCCTCCCCATTTTTCAACATAGTTTAATGTTTTTTTATTATCATCCGACAATTCAGTTACAGTTTGCCATTGAAAAGCTTTGCATTGCATTTATTACAGAGAGCTGGCACCTAAATGTAATAATTATCCTTATTCAGTAAAATACCTACATTCCACAGAATCACAGACAAGTCACAAACAAAACCTATCAGTAGTTTTAATCACATAATTAATGTATCTGGGCTTTATAGATAAATCTCCTTAAAAAATTCTTCTGCAAGGAAGGAGCATGTTTAAAGTGGAGAGAATAAATGAAAAGACATGTGTTGAAGCAGGCTCTCTCATTAATTTCTTTATTGCCACATTTTTGCATGATTTTTGCTCAAATAAAATATTTTAGAAAGTGTTTCATAAAAGGAAGTGTTTCGGGGAAAAAAGGACTGTTAAGAAATGTTGCTTTACCAGCACCCACAGAGAAAGCAAGAAAAATCTCCCTGGCTCCAGAAATCCATTTGCACAATTTTTCCTTTGTCCATCCAAGTGCTACTTTTGGTAAAATTTTATCTTTGTTTGTGACTTCACACAGAAACAGAGGTGAGGAAGGTGGCAAGCACTCTTGATTAGGTCTATTTCAGACACTTCATGTAAAGATTAAATTTTAGAGAAATGAGTTTTCTGCTTCCCAAACTGCTATTTATTAAGATATGTTTTGAACAGAGCTCTATGAACTGTGGTAAATACTTACTATTTGGGGAAAAAAAAACCCACAAAAAACCAAGAAAAGAAGCTCCTAACTACATAGGCTGTGCACTGAGCTATGGGATGTGGGATGGCATATGGGACCATGCTTGTAGGGACAGCAGTAGGGAACTGTATATATAAGGTGCTAACTATGTGCCTTACATACTGGCTGGTCATTACTGGTGGAACTTGAGGAAACCAAATGTAATACTTTTACACAAAAGGTAAAAAACTCCCAGAAAACCCCTGCATTTTCACACAGGTCCTGTACATTTCCTCTTCTACCTTCCTCAAGCAGACAGACAGTAGAAAACAGAAATTGAGACAGAGAGAAAAATACAGATTCCTGGGAATGTAAGGAAAACCTGTTGGCTTAAGGCAATTGTAGGTTTATGGACCTTGGCTTAAAGCCTCATTGATGATGTGGTGTGAAGAGAGAGAACATTTCATTTGTATGCCAGGTTCTCTAGGCAGGGTGTGAGGGTAGAATGAAGGCATTGCTTGCTCTCAAATCTGACAATTAGGTCAGTGTGGATGCATTCTTTAGCTATTCAACATTTGCTCTCCCTTCCCTTTTCTTCCCTGCCACCTTTCCATTCTAGATGTGACCAAGAATGTCCATGCTTTAAAGCTAAAAATATTTTCAGTTTCCACGTGCTGATGCTCCCCAAGGTCTGTTCCCTAATGCCATGGTTTTCAGCAGAGCATAGGACTCAGGGCCCAGGAAGCTCTAGAAACCAAAGCAAAACAATGCCTTCGGTTGCCTAAATTGTCTGTGAATCAGGCACAGAGAGACAAATTCCTAAGTTTGTTGATAGTGGAACTTGTGCCAATCCAGACACTTTTGCAACACCAAATTAGATTCTGACCTCAACCATTCTGTAGTGGCTGTGCAATTAATTAGCAGGCTGAGAGCAACCCTATCCTGTATTGGCAACTCTGAGCAGTAAAAAAATGCTTCAAGGAAACCCTCAAATGAAAAATATGGGTAATACTCAACAGCTTTTTATTAAAACATTTAAAATTTGTATTATCTTTTTACTGTTTACGAGGCCTTTAGGGTATTCTCTCTCACACTGTTGAAATTTATCACCTTTTTTTTTTTTTAAGTTGGCTGTTGGATTGTAAAATGAAAGGTTCTGAAACAATAAAATCATTGGCTTGTGTTACATAGAGAAATTCAGAGAAGCAGGAACCAATCTGTGTGAATGCATGTATAATATTCCTAATTGACACACAAGCCTTGCCTCCATTCATCAGCTAATTCAGCTTTCCTTATTCTGGTCTTCTAGTTAATTTAAACCTGTCACAGTATTAGAGCACAGGGAGCAAAGGGAAGGCAAACTGGTGGCACATCTGGTCTCAGATCTGGTATACATGCCAGAAGAGGACATTTCATGTGACATGAAAGGTTCTGCCACCTTTGGCTTGAAGGCTCATCCAAGCCTCCTGGTGCCACTCAGTGACAGCTACCACCTTGTAATAGTGGAAGCTAATTAAAAAAAAAAAAAAATAATGGAACATGAAGGTACAACAGGATTATTCTTTCAAACTAAGAACCGTGTTCTGAGCTAATTACAGTTAACACAGTGGTAAGGAGAAACCCAGACTTATATAGAACTTCCTTCCTCATCTGCTCCACTTTGGCTACCCACAATCTGCAGTTTTTAATACTGGTAGAGCAACAGAATAAGGTAACAGAATACAATTCACATGGTCTCTTTCATCAGGCACCAAATGTTCAGTCTTCTAAGAAAGCATTGGCTCAAGTGTGTCCATACTGCTCTCCACTTGTGCCATGCCTTCAGACAGGAAGGAACATAAGCCCTATGTCCCAGTGTCTCAAGCATCAAGCAATAGAGAATTTCATTGCCCTGTGGCAAAGTCTGTGGCCATTAAAAAGATGGATGATAGATGAGCTTTGTAGCCAGAGATTTTTATGCTATAGCAGAACAAATAAAACATTTGTAAAACACAGCATCTGCTAATACTTGCTGGGATGTCTGAAGAAGGAAGCTGCTGAGAAGGAATTAAAATTATTAGTGTGCACAAAATGTGCATTATTTACACCAATGTACCAGTTCAAAACTTTGCAAAATTGATTTTATTTTCCAGTCAAAAATTGTACAATTAACACTTTAATAATAATTTCTGGAATGTAATGTTATCATAATTTTGTATTTTTTTACATCTTGGTGACTTTTTGGGGAAACTAGATTTAATTCTTTAATTCTTGGTAGTTTAGGATTTTTCCGGATTGTTTACAATTTTTCTTCATTCTGTAAACACTACAGAAGAAATTAATTTTAAATACTAGGATTGACTATATAAATTCCTTAAGGCTTTTGTTTTTATTTATTTATTTGACTGTGTAACTCAATTGCATCTGAATAGCATCTAGATATGAGCAAATCTATGCCTAAACACAAAACCCAGAAGAAATCCTAACAAAACTGGGCAGATGACAACGTGTTTTGTCCAGGTCTCTGGTGTAGAGCAGGACTGTGATAATGCATGGCTGGACTCTCTTCAGCTCACACACGAATGAATACACCAAGAAGGTTTGCCAGGCTTCTTTCAAATCCCCAAACACCCCTGGCATACGATCAGGCAAAAGGATGTCATAGCTTCTAAAGAAGCATTTTCTTCAACCTTGTATATGAAAAAACAGGAGACTTATGTAGCCTCTGATATGGCTGTAAAATCTTTTACACACACTTAGAAATGTTTGTTGATTTTTTGCTTACTTGACTCAAAAATGTGATGGTGTTTCCATCACAAAGTTAATCTCTGGAACCGAGAGATGTCAAATGAGATACCTCCTTTCTTTTGGTCAGGGGAAAATATCCCATGGAACCTGCTTACATTTTGACCTTACCTGAACTCCAGATAAGCAATCTCAGAGTGTGCAAGTATGTGCAGTTTCCTGTAATGTGAACTTAAAGGAATTACTGAACATTTGCTAACCAAAGTATGCAGCCACTAAGGTGATACGTGAATGACATTATTTAACCAAAAGAATGCTTGTTGTGGTAGATAGCCTGAGGGGAAAAAATGATACCAACTTAAATATTTCTAACAACCATAAAGTCCTGTTTAAAAGCATCTTTCCTAAAATTGTCAGTGCTATAATTTGTATGGGCTCCATACTTCAGTAGAAATATCCTGCATGTTTGCCAGGTGACTGGCACATGGATGACTCTGATCAAACCTGCTTTCATGAAAGGTAGATGAAGGCAGAATTGTAATATTTGTTGCAGGATTAAATTGTTCAGGATAATGGGCATAATCACACCAAACTACAGTGAATTTGTCAGCCCAGTGCAAAGGTTAATTGGATGTTACTATAGATTTTGGGACTTTATTTAAAGGACTTTCCAAAAATAAGGGATTATTTCATACATCTCAGCAGGGAAAGTTGCTGACATAACAGCCCTAAAACTGTCAGATGGTATCAGCCATTCATCACTGCTCAGTCAGACAGAATTGGACCCCAATATTTATATACAACTCAGGAAAATGCTCTGAAGATGCAAAGAAGGTTCATTTCAGCATCCCTGAAATCACTGAAAACATAAGAATGTTCTTTTCCCGCAGAGTGCTCAAATTTGAAGGAGAGGAATTTCAAGGCCTTGGGGGGAAAAGCAAGTGGATGGATGTTAATAGCTTTGTTATAATCAATTATTTGCACATCAGGCAAATCAGATTCTTTCACCCCTAGTAATTAATGTGCTGTATGTTCCATGTTCCAAACTTTCTCATCTGTCCATGGCTTTGTCTCAGTTGTTCTTGTAATAGGGTGCCATCACTTTACTTTGTAGAGGTAATGATCTCATCAAAAAGCAACAGACAGATATGAACCATCTAACAAAAGGTTCCTGTATTGTCTGAAGTGGCTGTTTGGAAGCATAACCGCTGGAAACAAAAGGTGGGCATGTTTCTGCATCTGATAGACAGTGGTTTATAACATGTCATGCTCAGAAGGCAACATTCATTTTTTAGTCATCTTATTGTCTTTCTTTCTTTCTTGCTCTGATGATTTTCCCCTCCTTTTCCTTATTTCCTATAGCTCTCTGTTTGTTTGCATTGATCTCAGATTTTTGTTGCACAGGTCCCAGCAGTACAAACTGCTAGCACACAACCGTGCTTCCTACTTGTTTCAATAATACTAATAAAGTTAATCTACTTAAATGGGTTAATCAACCCCAAAAAGGTAATTCTACCTTTCAGAAAAATTATGTGAGTGGTGATATTACTGCCTTGTCAACAATTTGAAGGCCTCTGTCTTTGCTGTCTTTCTGTTCCTTATGCTAGAAATAAGAACATTTCCTACCTGTATTCCATTAAAAATGAAAATATTCAAATATGTACCGGTGGTGTTCAAATGACTTAAGTTTGTTTGTCTAGAAGTCAAGTTCTTTGTCTAAACCAATTGTCCAAAAGTCAACAGAGAGATAGACCAGCTGCAAGGAGTTGTCCCACTGATCTACAATGTTTACCTTGAGAGAGGATAAATGGCTCTATAGATATTTAAGTCTCTGCTAACTGCAGAGCTTAACTCACCAACTAGTTTAGACTAGATGCCTATTTCAGTTGATGAAGTTCAGAGAAATAACAGAATATATACCCATGTGTCTCTTTGTCTCCTGCCTCTCACACACTTGACCGCATTACTCAAATCCATCATGGCATTTTCAGAGAAAAAAGTTCTAGAAACTGCACTGGGTTTATGTGACAAGGTTTTGGCAGTGGGAAGGGGGGCTGAAGGTGTGGCTGCAGCAAGAAGACACCAGCAGCTCCCCCATGTCAGACAGAGCCAGCCCCAACCAGCTCCAGGTCAGACCCACCACTGGCCAAGGCCCAGCCCATCAGTGACAGGGGTAGTGCTTCTGTGCCCCCATTCCCTGTCCCTCTGTGCTGCTGGGGTGGAGAGGTAGACAAGTTGGGAGTGAACTTGAGCCTGGAAGAAGGGAGAGGTGGGGAAAGGTGTTTTTTAGGTTTGTTCATATTTCTCACTATCAACTTGTCATTAATTGTCATTAAACTGAATTATTTTCCCTGAATTGAGTCTGTTTTGCCTGTGACAGTAATTGCTCTCTAATCTTCCTGTCCTTATCTCAACCTACAAGTTTTTAATCTTATTTTCTACCCTATTCTATTGATGGAGAGGAACTGATAGAGCAGCTTGGTGGGTGCCTGGCAGCCAGCCAAGGTCAACACTCCTCATTAACTCAGTTGATGTTTTTCCTTTGATAGTGGCCATTCTAAGTGAACCAACATTTAAGCCAGCAATTATCTCCAGTAGTCACACACACTGGTATCTGCTCTCACAGATGTATGCAGAGAATAAATATTCTTTCAGATATTCTAGTTTAGTTCTGCAGATGAGGAAAGTATTTTTCCTCTGCTGATGCTACTCCTATGCTTTTAGTAGGCCATCTCTTACTTCTTAGTGAAATCTAAGGAGAATTCAAAAAGCGCTCAGTAGTGGGTTGCATTTTTATTGACAAGTTATTTCAGAAAACTACAGCACAGTTGGAGAAAGCTGTTAAACCAAAGAAGACCTGTAATAAAAGAGCTGAACTGGCTGAACTGAATGGTTTTTTTAGATCGTGTCACCAAACTCAGACTTTTAGGACTAAAATTGACAATAGCACTCCTTCACTTTTTCTTGAAAAGTTTCCAAATAATTACTTCATAACCAATATTATGTTTCACTACCTCATCATTTCATGCTTGTTCTGAAATAATTGCAAAAAGCGCACTTTACCATATATATTATCTGATGATACACTTAATAACTGACATGCAAGTGAGGTGCCTAATGCAGGGTAAGCAGGTACTTGCCCAAACGAGATTTCTCCATGTGCTTGCTGAAGAATGGAATGTAGATGGTTCTTTGCTTCCTCCTCGACAGTCTGCAGCTCTCTAATCCTTACATTTCAGCTCTTTACATGGATGCACACAAGACAGAGCAGGCAAAGTACACTGCCCTAAGTAACTATGCAGTTAATACCACAAAATCCTAGAATTGGGAGGTTCTAAACACCACATTGCTAGAAAAATATTGAGCAGCAGGAGGTGGGGCAGAAGAATAATATAAAAATTATGAAAAGAGAGAATCAGTTTATGATGGAACACCGGGAGAAATCTGAATAGTTTGGCTAAGGAATGGCTTAGAGTAAGACATGATAAGTGGAGTGACTCAAAATATCTAAATGTTGCTAATATTACAGGTAGAAGGATTAGTATAGTGTTATAGAGGATAACTGAAAGTAAAAGGATGAATTTAGATAAAGAAGCATGTGGGTAGCCTGCTTCAGAACTCTTGTCAAAAAGTTTTGATCAGGCTTTCCTCAGTCTTCAAAAGCCACAAAAATAGAGGGAAAAGCACGTCTAGAAATTGTATTTAGTTAATAAATTCTTTAGTTAGTAAAATTTCCTAAAAAGAAAAATAAAATTAATTTGGAAATTGTAAAAAAAAAAAAAAAAAAAAAAAAGTATCATACACCTTATACCCCACACAGATTTCTATCTAAGTTTATGAAGTGATGTAATTAAAATTTGAAAATTAGAGATAGCAAATGAGGCAGCAGATGAACATAGCATGGAGATATGAGATTGAACTCAGGGTAGAATCAAAGGTTTGATTTTCAGAGAAGGTCTAATGTGATGAATGGTGCTTCAGGATGATCACGGATGGATTAGGTTATCAACCATTTGGTTTACTTCTAGTGCAGCCTGTCATGATCAAGCTTAGTTTGACTAGGTACTACTACAGAGAAGGCACATTGCCCTTCTGTTCTGGCCAGGAGTCAGACAGAGAAGAAAGTCCAGGTGAAGAGGGGTAAAACCTAGATTGGGTGACTGACAGCCAAGATGGCCAGCACCAGTTAAACCATGTGCATAGATAATGTATATATTGTTGTATTTGTCAAGATGACTGACTCAACTCTCATGGATAACAAATACATTTATTGATATTAGGACAGTATTATATATTTACTAATCCCAGACAAATTGATTTGTTCATAATGATTCTTAAAAAATAGTTTATCTGGGCTGAGGGAGTCATAATACTTTAGATCCTGTCTCTGGAGATTAACAGAAATCTGCCTACCCCAAGTCCCTAAGACTAATAAAGGGAGAGTGATTCCCCATGCTTACATTATTTTAATAACTGTTAGCAAAAACCAAGGTTTTCTACTGTGTGTTTTCAGGCCTTTGTTGCCACCTTCTGGTTTTAGTAAATATGTGTAGCTCCACAACAGCTGAGCCACCTACTGTAGCTGTCAGGTTGACATCTTACCAAATCATATCAAATCTCCATGTTTGTCATGCATATAATGCAGCAGTAGGTTTTGCTTTCATCATCCCTTGTCTCCAGGACAGAAAGTGTCCTTTTCATAAAGCAAGCAGAGACAACCAGAGAGAAAAAATCCATTACTTAAAATCTTAGTCAACTCAAAACAGAATAAATGAAGAGTTTAAACTTTACCAACTAAGCTCTGAAATGCATCTGCGAGACAGAAATCTGAGGTTGCTCTTCCAGACAAGCATTTACATGTCCTAGAAGCAAATAATTATGCTGGTTTTGCCTGTCTGTATGTAAACAAAGTTTTCTTAATATGGAGTTTATTTTGAAGATAATATTTAAGGAGATAAGCTAAAAATATGGAATTTAATCAAATGTAACTGCCAGAAGCAATCACCTCTACATGTTGTATGACAGAGCTGATTTGAGCAGCAGTACATGCCCAAAGCCCTTGAAGCCTGGACTCCTGATCCTGATGCTCTGCCTCATGCTGTGCATCTGGAGGACTGGAAGCAGAGTGACACTTCCTGCCCTGTTCCATGTGGATGTGGAGTTGTGCCAAATCTATCAGTTGCTAACCTGCTTTGCTACTGAAGAAAAAACTTAGTACAGTCGTGATTCAGCTCCCCAGACAGCCCAAGCTTGATCCACTGAATGGTGCATTGCTGTTGATTAGTTCTGCTCACCACCACCTGCTCACTGGAGCACTTTCACAGTCCAGACAAGAGTTCCTGGAAAATTCACCGGACAAGCAACAAAGTTGCTCCTCTTGTCCACCTGGGCCTTCTCCAAAAAATGCAGCTAATATTTTCAATTTTTAGAAGTGATATGGAGTCTTCAGTGCTATAATGCTGCAGTATATTATGTTAAAAATGGTTTAACTTTTTTCTGGTTTTAGGGGATTTCCTCTTATGCACAGCAAATGAATTCTCCATATCCTAATAAGTATGAATGAAAAAAAAAAACCTATTTCTTAGAGATAAGAGTGTGGGATTCAAAGAACATAGTACAAAGCATAGAACTATAAACAAAGGTAGGCAAGAGTTTAAAAATTCTTGTACTTTGTTAGAGTTTGTGTACACTTAGAAAGGAGTTTATCTCTTCTATCCCCAAACATCTTAAAGTTAGGTATCTGGTCAAAGTTAAATACCTCTTCTTCAGTTCTTTGTGGCTGAACTAAAGAACTCCAGAGGGCAGTTTACTTCATTCTAAAATATATGTGTAGAGAACAATGTATCCCACATGTTTATGTCAACAATATAGTGCAAAAGCTTGTACAGCAAACCTTCAACAGCCACCTAGATTTCCTATGGGTGGAGGAAGGGGATGTGGGACTTATACTGACAATTATTGAATTTTTCATGTAAGGACTGATGTTACTTTAAAAATAAAGATTTCTTTACTTTGGGCCCTTAAACTATACTAATATTTGGGGTTTTTTTAATGGAGAGTGCATGTCACATTCTGTGTTAGGGTTATATGTAACATTGTGGCTGCAGGTTAGTGTAATTTTTTGCACTTTAAGTTTCCTTATATGTGGTGGGAAAATGTCTGTATGTAGATTCAGAGTAAAGCCATAGTCCTAAGACCCATCAGATGTTTGTCTTCCTCTTCTTAGGTCTCGGTGCTTTCACTGTGAAGGAAAAGGAGCTGACTAAGGAGCTGACTAAGGAGTTGTGCCTTAGTCTCTCTGTATAGAGACTTCCATGCAAAGGTAGACAGCTTCCTTCCTAATGCCATGAGAATTAGATCAGACATTTTATACTGTTCCTTTTCCATACAAAAATTTGCACTCATAGTTGAGAAATGAAAATTAAGGACATTCATTTCCTCATTTCCTTTCATTTTAGAAGCTGTGCTCAGGTACAGCTCATCAGTCACAAGTATGGAGAGAGGCAGTCACAGAAAAGGTAAGAACATATCCACAGCCTCATTGCCAAGAAGTATTACTACAAGATAGTACAGGGCACTCTGCTTTTTTACTCCAGGCCTGTGGGAGGGCTTTTTTCCCTTCCTTCATTACTGATATTCCCATGTTTCTACCCAACATCCCCCATTTCCCAAATGTCACTGTGCTCTCCTATGACCTGCAATGTGGATGTTGTTGAGATGTGTTATGTTACATTTGCCAGGCTGTTGGTTGAAGGATCTTCATAACACCCTTGGTTTTATCTCAACTGATTCTCACTGTGGGCAGAGCTCTCCTGTGTTGCTTCCAGAAAGTTTAGCTCCCACGGCACGAACCCAATGGAGCTAACGTGAGTGTGAATGGCAGATGTGCCCAGAACCTCAAGCAGTCTGACCTGAAATGACAGGAAGGATAAGAAAATGTCCTGAAATACCATCTAAATGGGGGAGAAAGAGTGTCACTGGAGAAGCCATGTGCTGACTGCTAAAAATACCACTTGGTTTGTACTATTCATTAGAATGCAGGACTAGATAGAAGAATGAAAAAGTTGTAAAATACTTGTGCTGCAGATAATGTGAAAGTTGCTTTTATACTATGGCTTTCTCAAACTTAAATGTTGGTAAACTGCAGTTAATTTGATCCACTCTCTGCAGCTAAGGAGATATTTCTGTTTCAGCAAAAAAACCCCACTTTGTAACTTTCCAAAACTATCGGGGAAATAATTAAAGCAAATGTGTTTAAATTGCCCATCCTTATGTTGAGTCATGTCACGTTAAGAGTACCTCTTATGTTACAAAGAAGCTTTGGGTAATGTAGGCCTCCTTGTGTTTGTTTCTGCATACTTCTTCCAGAACTGTCAAAATGATTTTCCCTTTTTTCTTGTACACCACAGCCTAACCCTTGAGAGGAGAGGGCCTTGAGAGCCGTCTAGGGCTTACGCTGACCTTTCTCTATTACAGCTTGCTTTTTTTCCTAAAAACATGGGTCAAAAAACAACCTCACAGAGTCATCTTGCACATATAATACATTATATATGTGCTATTGTTAGATGGCTGAGGTTAGGAGCGGTGATGCCGATACCCTCGTGAGAAACAAGAGATGAAAATCCAGACAGCAGCGTCTCAGGAAATTCTTGCCTGGGAACTTAATGTCTGAACACACTGAGCTGGAAGGAATTAGTTGTGAGTGGCCATGAATGCCCATATGAGTCTCTCTACATACAGGGAGAGTGTATAAAAATCTTTCTGGTTCTGGGGTCAAGACATGAATGAGGAGAGAAAAGCAGGTCAGGAATAGGTAGGAGAAAGATGGCTCATTATTTCACCAGCCATAGCCACTGTTCAATCATGTTCTTGGGACACCAGTGAAACCCACCAAGAGTAGATTCCAGCTGGAGAATTGCCACAGCTGGAGAGGTTTCATTAATACAGACAGAAGCTGAAAATCTGGCTTGGTTGCAGAACAGTGTCTCTACTACAGATTTTTTAGCTTCTCTTTTGGGGGGCCAGATAAGCCTCCATGTCAGATGGAGGGAGGTAAGTGAACATGCTTATGGCTGAAGGAAAGGAAGGGTGCATTGAGCTTTTGCAATCTTGCCACACCAGGAGTGGAACGTGCTCTAAAAATATTGAACTTATTTGCTGATATTAATATTTTTGTTTGCAAGGCATGACTATAACCATTATTTGAGGATTATAAAGTTGAAGTGAAAGCTGTAAAAACATTTCTCTACTTGAAAAGAAAACTTTTAATCATAATTTTGGCTCCTACTTTATAATCAAGTAATTACCCCAATTTAAACTAATTGCTTATCCATCCCTCCACAATATCCCTAAATGCATCAGTTTCTAACTTGTTCAAAAGGAACAAAGCAATGCCACATGCTTTTTGGAAAATATATATCCTTAAGGGTATAATTCTAGTCGGTTTTTCACCTTGTGAAGCCATCCCTGCAGAGTGAGTATAAAAGGTTACTCAAATTCAAATAGTCTCTTAGAAAATGAATAAAAGAACCAGGTGACCAGAGAAGTGACTTCTGAAAAGGTTTTCCTAAAAAGCAGACACAAAGAGTGCACTTCTGACATCTACCTAATGAAATGTGCAAAGCATGTAGTGTTGCACACCATACAGAAGTGTGCAGACTAATATGCAATGGTTTTTTACTGTGAGGCTTTTTCTGCTTTTGAATCCTGTGACATTGCACAAAGATGCATGCCTGAGAATGTATTTTCTGGCATTCCTGAGCATCTGACACAGAAGCAGAATGAAATGTAAGAAAAATAAACTGCTGGTCCAAAGTCCTTGTTCAGAAACACCTGCTTAATAACAAAAGAAACTGTGGTGTTATGGGAGTCACCAGTTACACATCAAATTGCCAAATGTTTCACTTAGTGGCTCACAGTCCCTTTGATTTCCCCAGGCATGCTGTGGGAGTACTTCCAGGAGGCTGAATTCTTGGCTGAATGTGGCTGAAGAGAGATCATACCAGGATAACAGAAATGTAATTTGTTACTATGAGTTTTTCATTGCTTTTCACCAACAAAGTTTTAGGGACTTAAAATCTAGAGATAAAAGATAGTTTATTCCTATTTTTTTAGAAAAATCTAACAGCTAACAGAGGAAGTTAACATATTACTTACAAAAAATTAACTCATGTAAAAAAAGTTATATATCTCACAGAAATGTCATTAGCTGAAATTTATTGCTTATTTTTGCTATTTTTTTCTGATTTTTTTTAAAATCAGGAATACAATGGAATGTATACCTGATTTAGTGGGAGCGATGATACTGTGACAAAAATCCTGGAGGCAAAATTTGAAAGTGACTTTCATGACTTAATTTCTGTGTCGTTGAAGGGTCAGAAATGACCCTGGAACCAACAGAGTTGGGCCAACTTAGACCAGCAATAACTGGGTACCTTTCCTCTAGGCAGGTAGGGCAATATGTTGGGTTTGTTAAAGGAGCAGCAATGTCAAAAGAGGGAATATGCTGCTGAGAGCACTGATTTAATTGTCTGCTACAGCTGCTGCTGCTCTGCCACAGAATCATGTCTCAGCACAGGGCTTGTGCCAGATTGTGGCAGAGACCCAGCCTGAGCATGGTCTAATTGCTCTCCTGTCGCTGTAGCACGTAAAATGCAGTTTGCCTTGCGTTTTTGAAGCATCTTTGTAAGATGAAACTCCAACACTTTAATATGTGTGCTGCTGTGTTACAGCTCTCAGATCTGACTGCTCTCTGTTCAGTTTGCTCTGTTGGGTTGGAATGCTGTGGCCTGGGCAGACATGAGCTCTACCCCCTGTCCTCCCTGCTGAATGGATGAGTTTTGAAACTGATATCCACAATAACAAGCAGAAAGATCCAGGCAAAGCATGGTAAGCAAGCCATTTGAGACAATGGATTGTTTTGGGTAATGTATTTGCCATCTTTACAGATGCTCAACTTTGTAGACAACCCCAAATTCTACCTCTCTGATGGAAAGGGATACTCAAACGAAGGGTAAGGTGGAGGTAGCAGGGACGAAAGGTGAAGGAGTGCGATGAGGCCAGATGAGGAATTATTTTGGAAGAGATAAAAGAAGAAGTAAGCCATAGGAAAAAACAGGAGATATCTTTTCAGAGATTTAAAGACAAAATCGAATCTCAAAGATGATGGCCATTTGAAATTTGAGTTGCATCTGAGGCAGGCACTGCTGAAGAAGGAACAAGGGAATAGAAGAAAGAGGACATACAAGAAGTCTGTGAGAAAAATCTCTTGTGGAAAGAGAATTGGGAGAATGTTGCTTCTCATACAGTTTAGAAAAAGGATCATTTTTCAGTGTACCATGATCAACTTAGAATTTTTTTAACCCAATTATCTAATATATTTAGGCTTTATAAACCTGAATTCCCATGAGTTCAATGTAAATTTAGGTACCTAAATATCTCTGCCTCTGATCTTAAGTGCTTAATGTCTTATTTTGCTATAATCCAAGGTTTGCGAGCTGATTTAACACATCTCTAGACATGATGGCTTTACAAATGGATGAGAACATGCCTTGAAACCCATGAAAAAATATTGATTATACTTATGGACTAGTGAGGAAATAACACCTAAGGGTGGATATTGGTAGCATAGGATAGGGTAGCATCTCAAGAGCAATTGTTAGTTATACAAGTCAGATGGAACAGGTCACTTTCATCACAAAAGCCTAAACCCAGCCTCATATCCCAGTCTAAAGTGCTCTCACATTTCCAAAACATAAAACATCAAGTGGAAAGTAACAACAAATGAAACAAGTCTTGATTACAGAGGAACAAAACTTTCAAACCCGGGTTTAACCAGGGATCAAACAGGCTTTACATTGCACTCGAATATGGCATTAGGAGAGAAACAATGAGTCATGCCAAGGCCTGTTTCAGTCTGCAAATCCCATGGTCATAAAGAAAATAAGCCTTTCTTTATTCCTCTGCATCCAATAAATCTGAGGAATGCAGGATGATGTCGCAGAAATTGTGGTCTTCTTTCGAAGGATGCAATAAATTTTTTTTAAAAAATGGTATATGCTTTGACAGAAAAAGGAATTTAAACATATGGCAATTTGATTATAAAAAACTGGGAATGCTTGAAACTAGCATCCTTCTCTCCTAGCAGTTTTTGTCCAAAAATAGAATGGATTACATGATGGATTGCCCAAAAATAGAATGGGTTACATGAAAGGTTATGGCAGTGCTTGACAACTACAGCAGTGATATAGGATCTCACCTATTTTCTGTCAAATAATTAACATTCTTGTCAATTTAATGTGGGGACCGAGTAATTCCATTAGAAACATCAATAATCAAAAAGTAACTCATTTTGACAATACCTCTAAAATAATAAATAGCTTGGACACTACTGTGTATGTAAAGTATGAATAATTACAACAAAGTCACATATCTAGTGTAATACAACATGGATCCTGAAATAAATGTAGGCTGAAAGCAAAATACAAACTTGGCACCTTGTCAGGACATTAATATAAGTGACACCTAAAGTTCTGCAAAGCATTTATTTTACAGTTCAGTTGATTTTACAAGGAAATCTTTGCCATGCCTATATTTATAAAATTCTAAGTTGGGGGGGGGGGAAAAGTGAATTTAGATGAAAGGAAAAGCATTAAATTCTGAAAGAGGCTTTTTAGTAGCAATTCAATGCATGTACTGTGCTGAACAGATTCAAGGCTAACTGCACCTTGCAGTGGTACAAATGGGTCTCACCTCAACGCTTTCAGAGAAGCTGGGGCTGCCACCCTTATTTAAATGAGCTTTTGGAAAAGACCGTAGTTTGCTACAAGTCCTGAAGACAAATGAGTATTGGGAGCTCACACATGATTAAGGAGCGCTGTTGCACCCAGGTATTCAGCAATAACTTGATAATCTTGGTGATAAAATTGTGACCTTAATTCTAACCCCATGTCACATTTGGACTTACCGGGTGTTTGCTTTCCTCTCCAGGTCTTTTTTAACCAGATCAGTGATCTGGTGCACTTCCCTGCATGGCAGCAGCATCGTTAATTTTAACAGAAAGGAGTCAACAGGATTGTGTGGTCTAGGGCAGGACACCTTCTTGCAGCAACAACAGGGTTTCCACCTTCAGACATAAAAAGGAACTAATGCAGTCTGACATTTTCAAACTTAGAAGGGCTTTATTCTTAAGGCCTAGGATTAGAAAAGAACTGGGGAAACGGGTAGCAATGAATATGCATGTACAAAAGAGAGGAGTGTTACATGTCAGAGAAATGGCATAAACTCCAGTTTAGTATGAACTTCCTCCACACTGCTGGCTGTCAATGCCTGTCACTGACACAAAGTATTCTAGGGTAACTGAGACAGAAAAATACTTTATCTGCTACCAATGGCCTAGTCAAACCATATGATCTCATCTCCAGTACACTGTTTGCAAAGATAGAACTAAATAGAGGTCTGCAAAACCCTTTTTCCCCTTCTGTTACAAGTGTAGATGAAAGGAAGTTACATGGAGACACCTTATAACAAAAGCAAAGCACTGAGTTTATTTTTGTTTCATAGATGAGCAATTATTTATAGCACAGATACACACAGTGGAAAACTTCTGGATTGCTGAATGAAAGTCTAGAAAGATTTCAAGGCTTATGTACCTGGACTTATTCCCAGACCCTGGAAGAACTCTGAAATACAGCTTCTCACACTCTCCTGTTAACTTTTTCTGCCCAGAACATGTAAGGTGCAGAAAACACCAAACCATCCCACCTTGCAGCAGTATCTAACTACTGCAGTAGGGGGTGACACAGTGCTTTCCCCTGGTGATACTGGTGTCAGATTCAGCTTCCAGGACCTGATTCGGCTGCTGTCTTCCTTTGCTGCGGCAATTTGTGTCCTGGGCAACACAGTGCCTAGGGCTGCACACCAGCTAAGCCTCCTCTTTCTTCCTGCACACAAATGAGTCACTTCTGCCCCAGAACAGCAGCTTCACTACTTCCAATTCAAACTGAAATACAACTTTGGGACAATATGCTTCTCCAAACTAGCTCACTGAAAGACAAGTATGAATCTCAGGAACAGTAATAGCGTTTCAAATAGAGAGGACCAATCTTTTGGGGATATATTTAATCATAGAGTTTGTGAGCAAGGAAATTTTTAAAGAAGAATTCAAGAGAAAATAATACTGTGTTTGATACTGTGTCTCCAGAATCAATAATCTTTTTCCAGGAAAAAATTTTCTTCAGGTGAAAGCTGTTTCTTTTGTGTTCTGATAAGGCCACTTGTGTGAAGTTAGGCTTCCTGGTGGTCACACACACCAGCTGCATTCTGTCACAGGGCTTCTCAAGAAGAAAATTTCTGACATTTCACCACTGTAGCAGCCAGTTGCAGACTTACGGCTTCATGTTTGGCATGGATTGAAAAAAACCAAAACCTGTTTTTTTCTTTACACTCTGTATTTTGCTTTACTAAAAATACTCCAGAAAAGAGAGAATATGTCGAGTAGAGTCTCAAATATGAATGGAAGATTTGCATCTATCATTAGAGCTTTGGGCAAGTTTAAAAATAAAATTTTTCAATTGCAAAATACTATTTTTGTACAAATATAGGAGAAATCTGCTCTCCATTGCTATATGAAGTTGGTAGGGAAAAATGATCAAACCACCCAGAGGTGATGGCTCTCTCTTCCTAGGAGGGAGATTTCTTAAGGGCAAGAACACCTGCAGGCTGTTCCAAGTCTCCAGTAAGATGATTAAAATCATTGCCTGTGACAAAGGTTATGCTGTGCAGGAACACAGCAGGGAGAGATCATTTGTGTAATGTTCTGGTTTGCACTGGCAGTAAAAATTTGGATCATGACTGTACAAGAGGCAAATAAGTATCAGTGGCCCTTGCTGCAAGTTATTCCTAACTATTAAATGGTCTGTGTTTTCCTGTGATATTGTGAATTATGGCTGTTTAATGGATTCCTCTTATGCAGATACACACTAATTTTGCCAGATCCTGAAGGTCTGGTCTGTTTATGCCACCTTAGGTGTAGTTTTGTGAAAAGGCTTTGTTTAAATCACAAACAGAAGAGCTGAGTTACTCCAAGGTAGATACCCTGATTTCTGTCTGAAACACAAGTAGGACCACTTTAGAAGCTCTTCTCTATTAATCTCCTATCTTTGAATCTTGTCTTCTCTGATGGTCCTTTTCCCTGAGACATGACCTCCTTTGAGACCTAGTAAAAGTCTCCATAAATAGAGATGCAGCAAAACATTTGACATTTCTGGAATCCAGCTCTTCAGATGGAAAAGCACACATTCAGTCAAAAGAAATGGAACAGTAAGATCTAGCTGTTGATAAACCATCAAAACCAGTTTTTCAGATACAGTCTGTGTAAATACCCTTCATCCACAGAACAAAGACAGTGTCAGTGATAGCAATACGTGCCTGAAATCCAACACTGTCAAGGTTTTTTCCTCCTTGTTCCTCCCCAACACTGATAAGTTGGTGTGCATTCCTGTCCAATCTACTTGGAAGATTCAAATTACACAGTGTTTGCTAAAGCTGACACTTGGCCAAAGAAGTACTTAACAGAACTAATACAGGGACCAGTGATCAAATGACAGAGCCTTGAAAAAGTGTCATTATCTATTTGATGAGTGACAATTTAAGCCTCAGTTTGCTGCTGGTCTCTTTTGAAGAACTGAGGCTCCAAAAACATAGTTCATAACTTGACCATATCCTAAGAGCTGTTCATATAGGCACGAGATTTTAAAATACCACCCCC
>VXAC01005135.1:382257-507460 GCA_013399225.1 Rhipidura dahli | reverse complement strand
CCCCCCCCCCCCCCCCCCACTTCAAATTAAGTGCAAAAAAAGTCTCCATTCCTTTGATGCAAGGAAGTGTGTGACTAGTAGAGAAAGATAGTGTTGCTATTACATGGTGATAAGAAAAGGTCACCAGTGCAGAATCCATTATAATGTGTAGGAATTTTTTACAAGAAATAAATATTTTGATCTTGACTAAAAGGTTGACTATGGGTAGAAAATGTGGCACTATAATATTGCCCTTTGTTTTTTCCCCCAAGACCAGAAAAAGGATTCATTTATGATCAGTCAAACTGCAGGAAAAATCCGTAATTCTCTGCCATTCACTCACAATGATTAGAATCTGCTTTGGGCAGCTGATTTCCAGTCATAGGATATTGCTGCATGTGTGGAAACAAGGAGTATTTCTCTGTAAACTCCAGACATTCAACTTTTTTTCTAGTCTAAAATCAAATGCAATGCTGGAACAAAGCCAGAGAAAGCTCAACCTCCACAGCAGGTTTCCTGCTGAGCTGCAGCTGGAACAAAACATGACTGTCCAATAAGCAGTACTTTCCCTTCTGAGCTGCTATTAAATCTAATAGTTTTTTCATGGGTTTTTGGTGTGTTTCTTGTTGGGGTTGTTGGTTCTGTTTTCTTTTCTTTTTTTTTTTTTTGTGTTTTTTTTTTTTTTTTTTTTTTTTTTTTTTTTTTTTTTTTTTTTGGTTTTTTTTTTTTTTTTTTTTTTTTTTTTTTTTTTTTTTGGGTTTTTTTTTTTTGTTTTTGGTTTTTTTTTTTTTGTTTTTTTGGTTTTATTTTTTTTTGGGTTTTTTTTAATTTTGGGTAGCTTTTTGGGGAGCTAGGAGAAGAGGTAGAGAAAATCTTCAATTGAAATCAACATATCTCTTTCTTAAGGCCCTGCAAATGCTGGCATGACAAACTTGCAGTGTGATGTACTCCTTGTATCTGCTGTACTGCTTCAGTGCCCTCCTTTATCTCAGTTGATGAAATTTGTCATTGCTCTGATCCTCCTGGAAATGTGGAGAGCAGGCTGAGGGATTGCCTCCCTCACCTCCTGTCATCAGCACTGATTTGTAGACCCCCATCTGCCTGTCAGGGAGCTGTCTCCTTCATACCCAAGACACAAAGCTGTCTTGGGCTACAAGCCAGATGCATTTTAGTTTTGTTTCTCATCCTCTCATGCAGCTCTTTAGGTTAGCTGCTTAAAACATGGTGTAACCATGATATTTATTATTTGACTTTATAATCCTAAAACATGATTTAGCCATCAGATTTATTATTCAACTTATAATCTTTTTCCCCCCCGCCCCAGAAAGTATTTTTATTGTGCCTTTTTGTGACATTTTGAATATGGCACATGTGAATCTCAGATAATATAACCAATGTCTTGTCTCCACGGTGCCCCATTGCAGAGCATGGGGAAACACTATGGAGGCTCTTTCAGCTTGTTCTCTTATAATAATTTCACTTCAGTGGTGCAATACCTGCTTTCATCAGCTCAAGGGCTACCCCTGCTCTGGATGTCAGCTCAGGGGTGTCAGCCCCTACTCAGTCAGAGGCCCGGAGTTCAAAACACAGAGAGATACTTCCCTCTGCTGGGCATGTTTATAAACTAGTGCAGAATAAATGGTAAAAAATAAACAAGTGGTCTCCTTCTGTGTTTGACCCTGCAAGGCCCAGGTAAATAATCACAGCATTTCACTTTGTGCACATGCCTCTGGAGGCACCTGCCTTTCTCCATTGGCTGGATAAGGAATCAAGCTCACTAACATAATCTATTGCAGTTGGATGCCTCCCATAGGTAGCAAGCACCATCCTATTGTTCCCAGATATTTTAGCTGGAGGTCAGCATCATCAGAACTTCCAAGCCCATATGAAAATCACTTAAAAATTTACTGGACTATTTACAAATCACCGTTAGGAAACTCTAGCAAACTGTTCTCTCTGGACCTCCATTTTATTTAATAGGCAATTGATTCATAGGTACATTAGGATGGGGCAGCTCAGCATTTAATCAGATGTTAGGTATGGATATTTTCTTGAATGACAGTTATTCTTGTGCTGAAGAAAAACAGTTTGGGGAGTCAAAAAGTGTTTGCAAGCAAACAACAGGTTAAAGACTGAAAGGGTTTTCAGACCACTGTATAATTTTGGCATGTTTTTTCAGTAGAATAATTTACACTGCTGTTCATGTAAGAAGAGTTTAAATGATGGTGCTGTTAAGCAGCTGGGATTCACTGCATTTCTCCATACTCAATTAATTAGTTTTTTTCATGTTGTCAGTTTATTCCATAAAGGTCATATTTTCCAGACTGACAAGGGATTTTCATACAGTGAAAGGATTTACATTTTTATGAGTGCTCAAGAACATTTATTGCTGATCATTTTGTAGAGAAGGGGAGCATGCTTCAGCAATTTATATTATGGTCCAAAGATGGAAGAAATATTCAGGCAATAGAAATGAATCAGACTCTCCATTTTATTTTGATTATTCAGCTAGTCCTATGTCCCAACAACATTCTGCAATCCAGATTGATTAATTTATTATCATTGCTTCACAAACTAAAGCACTACCCTAAAATAGCATAAATTTTTACCACCTCTATTCATTTTGCCTTTATTGCAATATCATCTGTCAAAGAAAAAGTTCTTCTGTTTTATTGAGTTGCACCTGCAGTTCAGTCTTTGTTTCATTATGCTATACCCAGAAAAAATATTATCCCCACTGTTTTCAAGAAGCTATTTGTCATTTCAGTATCACCCACAAGTTCTCACTTTCCTGAAAATATTGAACTGCAGTTCTGCTGGATTGTTGTTGGTTTCCTTCACCACAGATTTCTTCAGTCCATGAGCCACAATTATTTAACATAATCACATCAAAAATCAGGATCCCTCTTTATTTTAGACACTAATACATGGATCTCATCCTATTGTGTCTGTTTATTGACAGCTGTAGAGTTTCCTCTCTTTGACTTTCTATAATCACCGTCAAATTGAGAAAAAATTTGTAAATGTATCTCAATTTATAGACAATTAGAATTTTTTATTTACTCATGTACTTGTTGTATGATAACATCAGATAGCAACAAGATGGCCAGAAATGCCACTTCAGCAGAGTGAGTAATGATGAACACAGTCAGGTTGGCTTGCCCAGTAGCTCTTGTATGGTCTTGCAATAAGCTCTGTGAATGTCAGGAGAGTTTGGATATGTGTCACCTTAACTATTGGAGAAAAGGGTATCTGCTGAGCATGTGATTGTACAGAACAGGAGATTGGTTCTCACAAAATATTTTCACAACAAGTGAAAGGAGCTCATGGGATAATTTTAGCTTTAGAGGAAAAACTGCTGCAGATAAGGAATTTTGATCACAAGTTGCCATTAATTCTCTCTTACTTGGTAACCAACCAATCTCTTTGGAATCCCCACTCCTTCAGTTAAGCATTTCATTCCTGTCATTGCTGCCACAGGCCACGTGGCTGCAAGACTACAGCACCATATGCAACTGAACACCAGCGTAAAATAAACTCCACCTGCTAATGCTTGACTTGTTATTTTCAATACTCTAACACATCCTTTGACTTTTATTAGCGAGAAACATTGGATTTGGCATTAATTACAAGCAGTTTGCCTTGTGTTTTTGGGGTACTTTCACTCAGTTGCAGTCTTTCACTTTTCAGCTTTCGCTGTTTCCAAGTGAGCCACAGTGGGGGCATTTAATTCTGAACAGACTCTTCTCACCATGCTGGAAACAAATACAGGAAAGCATCCCTTTTAAATCCTCCTCTTCTTCTCAATATCTTTGAACTTAATAGAATCTCATAATAAACTTTTTAAAGATATTCTCTCTTAGTGTGCTGTATTGAGACTGAGCAACCTGTAAAAGATAAAAAAAACCAAAACAAAACAACTAAGCATGAAGCATTACTGAAAGATACCCCAAAGTATCTTGTACTTTTCATTTCAGCAGTAGTTCCAAACTGCAGCAAGCACAGATGAGACACTATTTACCATCATACATTGCAAAAGAGGCAGATTCTCTCTCTTGCCAAATAGCAATAATCTCTCTCTGCTCTGACAAGTTTAGCAAATTAGATAAGTTAAACCACTTTTGTTCAATTTCTAAACTATTCAAAACCACAATTATTTAGATAAAGTACAACTTAAGTACCCAGGAATAAAAACAAAGCAGTGAAAAGAATTACCTGAATTAGTCCTGAGAGTTCAGGTATATTCTGTCATTCTATAGAGAACATATCAAGACCTTAATAGAGAAAAGCTGAAAGTGGTTTACACAAATAAGGAATTAAATCAATGCTTTAGAACTGTTAAAAAAATTCCAAGGCTTGTAGAAAGTTCGTATCTATGAAGTTTTTCAAATTATTTTATCAATTGCATGATAAAACTCCTGTGTTTTATTTCACTGATTAATTCCTCTGAGTCTGGCAGATCTTTCCTAGGAAGGCAAAGTTTTGGTTGCATTCCTTGAGTATGTAATTGCACAAGATTAGATTAGAATTTAGATGCCAGCAGCCTACCTTGCAACGTGGAGAGCTGCATTAAGCAGATTTCAGTTCCTTCACAGGGTTGTCTTGTATGTCCCATGCCAACACACAATGTACATGCTGGTCCTCCCCACAGGTACAAACCAGTTTCATGGTGGTAAACATGTTAACCAGGAGCACAGACTTTTAAAAAATCACATCATAAATTCCATCTAAATTAAATAGCCAGAAAGGCACTGAAACAGTACTTGAAATAATATATTTGAGGCATGTATGCAGTTAAAAATACATGGTTGCAGTGCAGATGGGGAGGCTTGTTCAGATTTGTTGCTTGTTCAGCAACATGAGCTCATCTCAGCCAGACTGATGTTTACTGTCTAATGAATAACAGCACTAGAATATTTATGCAAACCTGTCACTATTCAAGACAAGGAAACTTATTTTTAATATAAATAAAATATAAATGAGAGATTTCCAGGTAATGAAGTCCCAGATGGGGAAAAGGTAGGGAAGATATTTGGTTTAAACCCACCTGAAGATGGACGATCAGGTGTCATCATCACTTTAATGCTGAGCTGTCTGCTTTGTGGAGGTACTTTTAAGCCTTGAAATACTTTAGAGCTCTTTTAAAAGGCTGAGATTTATGGAGCTGTGTGATACAGAGTAATCTTCTTGACTGATGTAGAAACCTAAGAACATAAACCTAAAGAAAATCCTGTGGTGTGTCACACCGGAAATTATTGCAACTCTGTCAGTATTAACTGTGGAGATCTGGACATTTACCAGTGTAGTTGCCAGATTCAGCAAGCTTGTGGCTAAATGATCTTGATTCTTTCCTATTACTATTGAGTCAGTCATTCTGAGGTATTTTGTTGTGTTGAAGAAACCTCCAACTCTGATATGGGAAAAGAAAATTTGATTTGTTTGCCTGAAAACAAATATAATACTTCAGCAGACAAATATCTATTGATTGCTCTTACACACTGAATAATAAATTGTTTAATTTTTAAAAATAAGACTTGATTCAGCCTGAGAAAACTGATTTGATCTCAGTAGAAATGATTGTCAGCAGAATGCATGTGGAAATAATTCACTACCTGTTATTAAAGGTTGTGTCAATTCCTAACACACGGAATAAAATTTTAGTGTTGAGGCTTAGGTTCCTGCTTTACATGTTGTTTGTAATCTTTGGATAAGGGTCCAAATCTTAAATTTGCTAGAATGTAGCTTTACTTGTATTTCTTTAAAATACATAATATGGAAATCTGTACATTCATATTAAAAAAAAAAAAACAAACTAAAATTAAGTTTCAGGATCTTTTTTGGTTAATGAAAGCAAAAAGGCATCACAGAACAAGTTGAAGCAGTATTCAAATAAAGATTGTACATGACAAGAACAACTCTGGAAACTGAATTTGCAAGGTAATTAGCACATTCTATGACACTTCACTAAAGCATATCAAGACCACTCTCTGCCTGTGTTCTTTTTATGTCTTGGGAATAATATAAAAAGAAAGTGGAGATCAGATTTAATTATCACCTCTTCATGTTAGAACTGATTAGCATTTGCACATTTCCACATGGATCCTCTTTTGTAACAGAAACATTTGAGCTATGATAATATCATAGACGTCAAAGTGCTTTTAAACTAATCCAAATAGAAACCAAATCATATTTGTTTTTCTTCTGGTTTAAGTTATTGACAGGAATTGAATTGGTAATAAATATTCAAATTATTAAAGCATGTCTATATTGTTATTAACTTGGAATTTAACTCGTCTAAAATACTACTGAGTAATATTTGTGGGTGAATGATGACAGCATTTAAACAATTTTATTTCTCCTGTGATCAGCTTTTCCGAGAAAAGAGTAAAATATGGAATATAAGGGCAATAAATTTTCCTCTGGTGGCTGAATTGTATGTGACTTGGCACCAGTGCAGGGAGAAGATGTTCAGCACCAAAGGCTGGGGGAGAGGTTTCTGCATCCATCTGTAACTGCTCTGTCAGAAGCAGGTGTTGCAATGCTGGATTTGTGGATTCATCTTCCAGTATATGACTTCATAGAAAATCAGGATGAAATGGTAATAGTATTTGGAGGGTAATCTCTATCTTCCACTGATTTAATATCATTTGATTTCAGGAAATATCTTCCTGTTGAGTATCAACATTATTTTTCAAACATCGATAAAGGCAAGCATGAATCCCTAAATTGTTATCTATAGGCAGTATCTTTCAAAATTGAAATATTTGATCTTCTGAGGCTTCATTCTGTTTGCAGACCCTGCTACTTGTATCTGGTCATAGATGTTCCCCATGCAGTGGCAATTTCACAGCTTTACTGGATGAGCACATGTGCTCCAATGGCCTGCAAATGTTCAATAATGCTTTGGACAATGATAGCAGCCATGTTTTCATCCCAGTAGCATCTTTTCTCATATTAAAATTTGTGCTTGAGGTTCAATTCTGTGTTATTTGCAGATGCAGAATCCTAGTCTGTGCACATAGGCTGAGTGATGACATTTTGCTATAGTAAGGTATGGGAACAGTTTCATTAAGGAAATAATTATAAGGGCCAAGGTTTTGTGCATGAACCATAGTTTTATGGTCTACTTTTTAGATGCCTTATAGAAGGTTTACACAAAGGGCCTTGATTTTCAAAGGGGGACAAGGAAGACTGATTAAGTCCTCTTGAAAGAAGTCCCTGAAGATCGACCTGTAAACATGAGAAATAAAAGGAAAGATGTTAAATCTTCACACAGAAGTCTATCAGCAGTCAATACCTTCATTCATCCTTACAACTGCTTCTCCTGGCATAGTAAATTTAAAACAGAATCACACGAAAATTAGTCTAAATATTAACACAATAATGTGTTTACTATTAGATGAATATTTCTGTATGCACGTGTTTTAAATACAGCTTTCTACAAATAATAATAAGAAAAAAATTCATTTAAACATAGTTTGAGAAATCCAGAAAGGTAACAGCATGAAAAGGGACCATTAACAAATTTGTGTACCTTCCAGATTAACAATATACCTTTAAACACTAGTCCCACAGGATTCAGGATTTTTACAATTATTGACTGCTGCAGATATTTTCTCACATTATCTTTTGTGCATCCCTGCTGTGCTTCCTATCAGTTTCATTAATACTCAGGCATACTCAGCCTCCTCTGCAACCCAGTTTTACTCTGACTTTTAAAATGCCTTCCAGTATTATCCTGTTTATTCTTCTATTTACGACCTATATTACTGTTTGATCTCTGCATATATCCCTATCCCTGCAAGGCCTAAATCTTTTCATCCACAAAATACTGAAACTCTGGATTGTGCTACAGTTGAATATTAAACTTTTTGTAGCACTCTGCTGTAAGTCATGTCACCTTTCAACCATCTCTTTCTGCATCATGTCTTCTTTGTTTGATGGTCTTTTACCATCTTACTACAGATCACCAGGAGAAGCTGATATCTTAGATTAATTTTATTTTATTTCAGCATTAAATAATTTTTGCAAAGCCTTAAGTGAGAATCCTGCCACTGAAGAGAAATTAAAGCCTTTTAAAATTTGTAAGACTCTCTAATTGTTTTACCAATTTGGTGTCTTTTCATGGAGATATATAACAGTGTAAGCCAATATGCAAATAAGAAATCATTATGTATAGATGAAGCTGTATAATTTCTGAAAAATGCAAGTTTAGTAGGCTTTTTCTTATTGTGTTTCAATAGAAACCACAATTTTTAATCCTGACAGATTGAATGAATGAATACAGAAAACTAGAAAAATGTTCATAAATGAGAGGTAGTTATGAGCTGCTAATTTCACCTCTTAATTTCAAAGTGCCCGTGTACAAGACTGGTTTGGATCAGACTATATTTTTTTGAGCTACTCTTATTGACTAATGACTAATGACATGAGGAAGTGGAACATTTACCAGTTTTGGATTTAATGATCAGACATGCTTTGAAACAGATGAAAATAAGGTTTGTTTCACCTGTGGTGGATAAAACAGAGCCACGACATTGAGGTGCTGTAAGAAAGGCTCAGGTTATGCCATCAAAAAGAACACCACAGTGAAGCACTATGTGAACTTCCTGGGGAGATCAGAGAACATCAGTCACCACAGGTATGCAGAGCAGGCTGTTTTTTCTCCCCAGAACTGCTTATTTTCAGGAAAAACAACTGGATTTATAGGTTAAGGAGCATAGAAGTGTCCATGGCAGGAGACAGAGAACAGCATACGCCATATTTTTGAATCTGATTCAACATCACAGGGAGTCAGATTCTGCAAGCATTTTAAAATGGAGATAGCCTATAACAAAACTTGACCAGCCTGTCTGTGTAACAAGAGTCTCAATCTCAGAAAAAGCAGGGAGAGTCGAATGCAAGACTAATTTCCCACTAGTAAAAATCCCTGTTTGTAGAAATGGGATAGTTAGTCTCTGTCAAGGCACAGTTATAGCTCACAGAGACAGCTTTAGTCTGTCTGTCTGAGGGAGAGGATTGTAAAAGAGTTGGGGTTCATGTGACAGAGGATAAGCTAGTTTTAAATTACATTTTGTACTGGTGTCAAACATGTGAGAAGCCTTATGCTCTTAAATGTGCCGTGGTGACCATAGTAATGATCCCATTAAACATCTTACAGAAAAGGAGTAAGAACCTCTAGACTAAACCAAAACAAACGTTACTGAGCGCTGGTTCCTCCAGTTTATCTTCAGTTGTTTTCCAGCCTAGAAGTGCACAACGCTTTAATCAGTCATCATATTGAACTGTGTTTGCCTCACCTTTTTATGTTTCTTGCTCTAAACTGTTTTGAAGTTACAAGCTGTCTTCTGCAAAGGCAGTTGTGCCTAAACCTTGGGGAGAAAAGGGAGAGTTCCCCTGCTATTCTGCTGGGAAGTATGTCGACCTGAATATCTATAGCATTATAAGATAAAAATGCCCTTTTGAGTTTGGTTTCTGTACTTCCCCTCAGGAATCTGAGCAGAGGTTTTTGCCTTTCCTGGAAAACAAAGAGGTTTGGATGCCTGAAGGGGGCCTGGTTCCTCGCTGGCACCCTGAGCTGAGCACCAGCATGCACTGGCCTGAGATGCCGGGTCTCACGCCATCCCTCATTCCGGGTCAAATCTCACAGCGCTTTGTCTTTGTGTACTCCATTAACTGCTTATCCTCTGGAGGCTCCGTAGGGTCAGGGGAGCTGGTGAAACCCTTCCTTTATGATAGGGAGTAGACCAGCCAAGTGTGTGAAATAAAATATTATTTAAGAGTTCAAATAGAACAGGAGAGAATGAACAAAGTTTGAAATGAACTGCCAGTAAACATTTATTCTTAGCAGATGTAATAAGATCAGGAAGTAGCTGGGTGATAATCAGATCCTGTCTGGCCCACACTGACTGGATGTGATTTTCTCACTCCAGGTCCACAAAAATATATATGACACTATGACTTTGGTCTAGAGTTGAAAATGTTCCTTTTTGATTTATTTGCTGCAAATAATCACCTTATAATCTCTGCATGTAATATTTAAGGGATTTGGATTCAGAAACTTGTGGTTGGAATATATTTAATTTGCGTATTAGACTGGTATGAAGAAGACTGCTTTGCTCTTTTTGCAAACAGAAGTTTCAAGTCTTTCAAACAAAATGACCATTTCCTCTACAGAGTCATTATCAGAACAATCCAACAGAGTGTGCTCATGTACTGTGAGAGCTGAAGCTGCTTATAGTTAAAAAATGGTTTTCCTATCTCTTGTTCTTCCTCTTTAAAAATAATTAACTGTAAAAGCTGCATTCCCTGTCAAGTTTTTCAATGACATATAACATCTCCAGAAGAAACAAGCATCATCTTACATAATTAAATGGAGGAAGAAAGGGAATTCTAGATGAGAACAGTGGGACCAACACTTTTTTACAGAAAGTCAGTATTTAACAGCAATAGCACAGGGATCCACCAAGCTTTTTGTGTTAGTGAAAGTACTGAGCTGTGCACTGGTGATTAACCCCATGGCCAGCTTGTGCATGGCACTGCACTTTTAGAGAGGTGATCTGCCGTGGGGCTGGAGGAACTGAGAGTGGAGTCCTGGTGAATGGCAGAGCTGAAATGGATTCTTCTGCTGGGGGATGCTTGCAAAAAGGTTCTGCTGGATGAATTTTGTGATGTTAAGATATGCAAAAGTTGTTGTAGCTCAGATAATTTTTTTGCCAATGAAAACTGTATTTGTCAGGGATGGATCCCCAAAGACCACAGCTAATATTCAGCCTTGGAGACAGCACAAGAACTAGATGCAAATGCATAACCTTCCTCATAATGACTCTTTTGACAAAGTTGGAGTGGTTTCCCAATCTGTTTATAGAAACACTTCAAACACTTGATACTGAAATCTGTTCTCTGAATAAAAATAATAAAATAAAGATCTCCTCAATATGGGCAGGAGTAGGGTATGTTTGATGGGATCCAGCACACATCTGGATCCATGAGGGCTGAATATTTTGAAAGGCAGACACAGGCATTTGAAAGGCAGTGCTACACAGCAGGGAAGAAGATGCTGTACTGTTAAAGTCACAAAATTTGGACTTTTGTTTGCTACCTCAATTGTCAATTATCAGCTGTGAAATAGCTCAGACCAGCCAAGAGGTTACCCCTGGATGGGAAGTTAATGTACATTTTCATAGTCTGATGCTTTAGCCCACAGCAAATTCAAGAGGCTTAGAGAAATCTGAAGTGCATGAAACAGCGGAGAGAGCTGATTTTGTGAAGGGCTGCTGCACAGTTAGTCCCTCAGGGAAGTAATTTATTCTGTGCCTCAAAACCCAGACTCAAATAAGAATATTGTTGTCGCTCTGAAGGTCATCAAAAGATGAAGTTCATTACTGATTAAAATCAGCAGTCATTTCATTGATATTATAATGACACCTAGTTATGTAGATTATTGCTATCTCCATAGTGCCACAACACTACTATTTAATAAAATCACATTTTAGACAAAGTGGATAACTTGATCTGAAAAGGTAATCCCAAATTCTCCTCAGCTGCAGCTGCATGATTCCACATAACAAATAGACAGACACACTCTGTTTCACTTGAAGAATTCCCAAAGACCTAAATCTATGGGTTCTTGCAAAAGCATTCTGTGTGCCAAGCCCCCGTTGATGTTCCCTTGCAACATAATTGCACTGGGATACCTCCCTGCAGGTGAGATCTTTCTCTTTGGAAAAATGCTTGCAGCACTCTGGGACCTCTCTCATCCACACACGGTGTAAAACTCAACTCTGGGGATTAGCCTGCCTTGCCTTTCTCTTCTTTTCCACAGACACAGTCTTTCTTCCTTGCTCTAGGCTTTAGGCCACTTTGCTGAAATTCAGTTTGGTAAAACTCAGAGCTTCTAACAACTGAATATGATACTCAGGAGTTTAGAAAGGCCTTCTAGTTCAAGAACTAGAGACTCAGTAAAATCTTACTACCTCGTGGTTAATTGTTGAATCCATCAGCATTAAGAACATATTCCTGCTAAAAGTGTTGCCAATATGCATCAATTATAATCATATACCTTTAGACATTCATTGCTATAAATGAGAGAAGATATGTCTGGAACAGTACTGGTATTAGTATATTTGAAAAAAGCCAACCCTGAAGTCTGTGAACACTGGAAAGATTTCATCAAGCTTTATTTGAAAATTCCCCATCATTCCCATTAGTATGAGCATTAGAATGTAGTGGATAAGATACATTCCTGAGTTTATTAGTCTTCCAATTCAGCTTATATTCTTAAAATGAACAGTGATTTTATATGTCTTGGTTTTTGCCTAGGTTAAGATGTTTTCCAAAAGCAGGCTACTTAGAAACTGCCTATTGCCTCCCTTATGAAAAACAGCTCAAAAATGAACATACAATGCAAGATGCCCATGATGTGTGAGGATGTAGTTTTTTCACTGTTGAATTACATTTGAGTCTCATTCTCAGTGATAAGGAAATTCACATTTTGAACTAAGGTTTCAAAAGTGTATGGGAGCTGATTTGATACCAGAATTAACAGTCTCCTGTACCCATGCACATATTTAGGGATGAAACAAAAAGAAGCAAATCCACGAAGCACAAATTTCTTGAGTTCACATAATTAGCCTGTATTGCTGCCTGGCTTCCCTAAAAACAGGAGCTCAGCAAATGCCACATTCATGCAGTCTGGTGTTTCATTTCCCCAGCTGTCCTTTTTCTCCTTTATGACTCCTGCATTCAAGCTTGTACAGATTCCACAAACAGGAAGAAGTCTGTGCAACAGTAACATCCAGTGAGTCATAAACTCTTTGTACAGGGAAGAATCTTTACTTCTATAACCAGACAGGGAGAGAGTTGGGGTGTTAGCAGTGCTGTCACTGGTACCAAACAATAGCTGAACAGTTTCTGCTGCAACAAGTTGTGTCTTACGGATCAATTTGGAATGCAGACTGCAAACCTGTCTGATTTATGAAGCAGCTGCCATCTTCAGGAGCAGATCCTCTCAGACACATTAGTCTGGCCACACTGTGAGGAAAAAGTAGATTATGCCCTTTAGACCCACCAGAAATGATAATGATAATGATGTGAGGAAAGGAGAGATAATTTGCTTTCATTGGTCTTACAAATGACAGCCCATATTTAGACATCTGGGGCAATTGTTTCCAAAATTAAGAGACTCAAAATGGCACTGTTTTGTCTAAAATCAGCTCATTCTTCAATATTTAATTCAATACTGGCAGTATTTCTGATATCCTTAGTTTAAATGGTGAGAAAATACAGTTTCATTAAAATGTTCCAAAATTGTTACTGCCAAAAATAATTTTGGAGTTCATTTTCAGGCAGACTTAAAGAAATATATGACATGAAGCTGAAAATTATTACAAGAAATTGGAACTAAAAGGAATGGGTTTTTCAAAGACACAGGATATAGAAAAATGCCAGAGGGCCTTATTTTCTCACTGTACATCAAATAAAACTGAATGGAACTAAGAGAAATGAGGTCTGCAGAGAGATTGGCAAACACTAGGGAAGTAACTTTGTGCCTGTAATATGATGCAAAATATATCACAGGGCAACAGTGACTCCTTGAGAGAGATGGACAGTCTGAACTGGTTGTGATTATTGATTAAGAATCTCAGTCTTACCAATCAGTAAGACTTTGGAAAACATAAAGCTGTATCTTCTTTTATCGAATTATACTAAAAATTATTAGATCCCATTGTGTGAGCACAGTTGAAGTGCTCTCAACTGGCACAAGTTGCACAGACAATTTCTACTTAAAATGGCATAAACTGAAAAGGTTTTTAATTTCAACTTCCTCTTGCAAAGGCTGGTTGCCAAAAAGCTCTTCTCACTATTGCTCAGTCGGCGGTGGGCAATTTGTTCCAGACTCTTGTCACCTTCTATGGAAAGGATCTTTGTGCCAGCTGTTTCCTCATCTAGTTTTAAGTCTTTTCTATTTCTGTAGGGAGAAAAAAAAGTTAATTCTCTAAGTTTCAGAAGATCCCAGGTGTTCAGAATGGATAAACACCTTAGAAGAGCATGTGTATGAGAGCCTTTCCCAGTGTGGTTGCTCATATTTTCCCCGTGACTGAATCACGCACGTGTGGGTCCATATAACTAGAGGAGAGACAAAGTGGAAAAATAACCTCTTATTTCACACTTTTTCAATATCTAGGGCTCAGAATTCATAAATACCACAAGCTACTGCTGCTGTCCTCGTTAATATTTCTGACTGCAAAGTTAAGTATTTGAGGAGGCAATTAAAAACCAGTCTTGCCAGAGACCTGGACCAAACTTTCTGTCGGTGTTGGGAGATCCAGCAGGGTTACTCAGACACGTATTTATTTGTGATGATGCATACAGAAATGTACACTAGTTTCACAGCATACTGAAAAATTGCCCACACCAGATAAAGATTGTTTCTTCATGGCCAGACCTCAAAAAAAATTAGCATTGGATGTAATCTTGGATGGATGCCAGCCTTTCCTCTCAGTGACAGTCATATGGCTCTGCTGTACCTTGGGTTGGACCTTGTCTCCCACCCTTGGCTGGTGAGGGCCTCTGAATGCTCACAGAAAGCACAGAACCCTACTGAGAGCTATGAACCTCTAACCCTACTGAGAGCTGTGAACAGCCAGCAGGTCTCTCTGAAGACCATGAGCAAAAGCAGCCTTGCCAACAGCATAGCAGCAATCTGAACTGTATAAACATATTTTAGCAACAGGAAAACAGCCAAGAGGTCCTGTGAGATAACACAACCTAGATACCCCTGGATCCTGAGTGGCCACCCCAGTGTGATACATGTTCCTGCTGGCCGTGACGGCTGGTTTGGTGCAGAGTAAGAGGTGACTGAGTCTCTTTGTCTCCCAAACACATGGGGACACCCTGAGATGCTTGTCCCTGGCCCCTGTAAGTATTTGACAAGAGGAAGTAAAATTGCAGGTGCTCTTTCCTCTCCAGGGCCTGCAAGAACCTCCCTCCGTGCAGCAGGAGATGGATATACAAGGCCCAAGCTGCACCACGCCAGACAAGACAAAATAGCACAATCCAGGTTTAAGTATTCCTTGGGAGCACTGCTCTGTGTTTGGTAGACAGGCACAATTCTTCAGCTGGTCACTAACGAGCTCTGCCTGAACAGTGCACAAGCAGTGGTCCAAAACAACTGTGTTGCTTTGCTCTGCCTTTACCTGATTCTGCAGCCCAGGTCTTGTATCTGTTTTCTACCCTCCCAGGTGCTAATGGTTTCTGACCTCCGAACCAGTGTTTGCTGGGCAGAGCAAATGCCTCTGGTTTTGTGTTCAGGCTCAAGGCCAGCCACAAGCCTCTAATCACATTAAATCCTGCTGCTCTCTGCAAAGAAACTCTGGACACCAGCACTGCATTCAAGGCTCTCCTTTTGTTTAGCAGCACTGCTCTGCCCTCAGTCTCATCGGTAACAACATTAAAGAACATTTATAATGCACAGCTGGACACTCTGGAAAACTGATGGGTCTAACAGGCAGCAGATGAGCACTCCAATCATTTTACACTATTAAATAATAGAGCCCACTAGCTTTTTCAATCCACAAAAAGGCCTTTCCTGTGCTCAAACCTTATGCCTTTAAAGAATATACATTTTACACTAACACTATTCTTTCACGAGAAAAAGAGAGAGCCTTTTTTCCTTAAGTAGGCAGAGTCCTGTTTCCTGAGACTGTGAATCAATACTGACACAGGGGACAGATGAAGTATAGGTGATCAAGACCAAGGTTAGTTCATGTTGTAAAGCATTTAGAAGAACATAACACAAGACCAGAGAAACCAATTAACTTATGGGAGGAACATATTCCTGTGTGCATGGTGTATTGGGTGAGTATTTTGGTGGTGAATATCAAAATAAATGGAGTAATATAAGTCTAATTTAAAAGCAGTTATTTCAGAGAAATGGGGGAAAAAGTAATTCTATTAAAAATTCAATAAGGAACTAACCAAACGACCAACCATTGACATTAAAAAAATAGTAAAACTGCACTTTGTGCAACATTGTCTTGGTGTTTGTCTGACTTCTGATGTTCTCACTCAGAATCAGGCCCTTTGCTATCCTACAGAAGGATGCACAATATGGGAGTCTTAAATTCAGTGATTTCTTGAGGAATAAGAATACACCAGTCCCTCAGGGGCCCATATTGAGACCAGTATTGTTTAATGTCTTAGACAATGACATAGTGGACCCAAGTGCACCCTCAGCACATTTTCAGGTGACACCAAGCCAAGTGGTGCAGGTGACATTCCTGAAGGATGGGATGCCATCCAGAGGGACCTGGACAAGCTCAAGAACTGGCCCCATGGGAACCTCATGAGGTTCAACAAGGCAAAGTGCAAGGTGCTGCACTTGGGTTGGGGCAACCTCCAGCATCTACACAGGCTGGGGGATGAATGGACTGAGAGCAGCCCTGCTGAGATGGACTTGGTGGATAAAAAGCTCAGTGTGAGCCAGCAGTATTCTCTCACAGGCCAGAAAGCCAATTGTGTCCTGGGCTGCATCAAAAGTTTGGCCAGCAGGTCAAGGGAGGTGATTCTGCTTTGGTGGCACTGCATGCAGAATACTGCTCTGGGGTCCTCAGCATGGGAAAAATATGGACCTGTTGAAGTGGGTCCAGAGGAGGGCCATGAAAATGATCAGAGGGATGGAACACCTCTTCCGTGATGAAAAACGGAGAGAGCTGGAGCTGTGCCGCCTGGAGAAGACAAGGGGCTGGGGAGAGGTTATTGTGGCCTTTCAATATCTAATGGGGACTTCCTAACAACGACAGAGAAAAAAATGTAGTAGGGTCTGTTGCAAACTAATAGAGGTTTGATTTAGACTAGATTTAATGAAAATGATGCCCCATTCCTGGAAACATTCCAGGTCAGGCAGGATGAGGCTGTGAGCAACATGATCTAGTTGAAGATGTCCCTGCTTATAGCAGGGGTGGCTGTAGTAGATGATCTTTCCTGCCCAAGCTCTTCTGTGATGCAGGGATCCTATGGTCACACTGCAATCTGCTTGGACTGCATTCTCTGCAGATGAAAATCTCCAGGAAAATTTATGCTTAACTAACAGGAATTGTAATGAAGGACCAGAATGGGTTGCACTAGGGTGTTAGCAGACAGGGAAAAGACTCAGAAATGAATTTCTGACATGTTTTGGAAACCTGAGAGTTTTCACTGTAATGTTTGTAGGAAGACTATATAAATATTTTATATAATGAAGTGACAGTTACATGTTTTTGCCATGAACAAATTCTTAGCAGTTAGACAGATACAAGGACAGATAGATAACTCTGAGTGATGCAAGTGTGAGGTGTAGTCAGCAACTGATTTTCAGGAATAATCTGTTACCATCCATTCCAGAACAGGAATACTGTAAAGACATTTTTCGAAATGCTTACAGCCATGGTTACATAAAAAATGCAGTAAAGAGAAAGTATTTTCAGAGACCCAGGAAATGTAGTGCTGAACCAGTCTGTTCAAATATTCTTGATGGCATTAGGAAACAATACCTGCTAGAAGGCAGCTGTTTGTAGGTGTGCCAGCTTCATCACTGTCTAGACTCTTACCTACATGTAAACCATTCACTCCAATGTGAAGAACTGGAAATAATGATCTCAATTTTAATATTTTACAGCCACTTCAAACACATATAAATGAGTATTCAAGCTGCAAGGTAAAAAAGAAACAGGCAAAAATTCTGTTTTATAAATAAAATATCTCAAGTGTCAGATTGACTTTTACATTCCTGTAACTTCACTGTAGCCGTGGGGCCTTTTTTATCTTTTAAACTAGAAATTGTCTCCATATGTGTGATAGATGGTACCTCTATAAGAAAGTATCTGGCAGAAATAATGTATTTACTTTTGGTATCATTATAACAGCTTGCAGTACTATCACTTGCTGTATACAATAATTTAACAGACTATATATACTGAATGCATAAATATTAGATTGTGTTTCATATCTTTAGATGTTACAGATTTTCAGCACATTGCCAGAAAAGGAATCTAGTAATTTAAAGAGGATAATAAAAATTTAACCCACATATGGAACTTTTATAAAATATGCTCCAGTAGTTTTTACACATTAGAAGTACTTTTCTTTGCTTCAATTTGGTTCAATTTTCTTTCTCTTGTCTTCCCCATACCGCATTTCTTCTTTCTCTCATGAAGTTCCATAGAGTTATAACAGAGATTAAATTTACCATGTATTTTAAAATCAGATTTGACCGTTCTATTCTAATATAATTAAAGATAATTTTACAGTGCTTAAATTTAGTAAAACATTGTTAAACTTTGATGGCTAAGCCCCTTCCCCTCCAGCCTCTCACAGACTTAAATAATGAAACATTCCCATGGTGATTTTCACTGGAATCATATGTAATGTCTAATTTCAATCAGAAAATATTAAATATTTGCCATGAGAGACTGGGTAACTGATTTTCTAAGTGTGCAGTATTTTGTAAATCAAATTGTACAATCCTACTGTAGTTGCTATTCAATAGCATAATAGTTTTAAATAAAAGAGGCATCTTTTTATTAAAACAAAACCCCCAAAAAATTGTAGTTATCTGCAATTAGAAAAAGGATCAGGGGCCAAACAGATCAGGCATGACTTAACATGTAATATAATCACAAATGACAGATATTTCCAAATATTTTGTCAGTTAACATTTTCAATTTCTGTATAAGCTTTCACTTTGAAAAATTCCCTATTCCTCAATGTAATTTTAAGTGAAAATTGGAAGATTTTGCCCCTAATTTATCACATCCCTATTAGGATCATTGGTGAAAAGTGAGGCCTTATGATTCACCAGCATTAAAAAGCAGGCTCTCTGCAATCAAGGTTAATTAATGTCGGCTGATGTTCTGCACAGCTTTTTTTTCATTCTTAGCCTTGAAAAGGTACTGGGATTTCAGACAGTGAAGGGGAAAATAAAGTGCCAGGTACAGGTAGCTAGGATAAACAGCAACTACAGGATAAATATTTGAAGTGCAGTAACAAAAAGGAAAGGAAATATCTTCTTTGCACAGTGCTGGAATGAAGCGCAAAAAGTAAAATTCAGAAAATACAGTTTTAAAAAGTAGGAAAAATAACCTGTCAGATCTTGAAGGATATGGGAAACAGTCAATAGCTGTCTTTTCACCTCATGGTTTTGAATATAATATGCTAAACAGTGATGTTAGAAAGCGTACTTTTAAAAAAGTATTGGGTCTATAGGGCACATTTTTGGACTTTAGAGATTCTTTGTCCTTCCTGAGTGTGTGAAGGATGTTCCATCTCCTTTGAAGTCAAGAGCAAGCCACCTCCCAAGGACAAGAGTGCACCCCATAACCATAGTGTTTAAAACACTCATCTGCAGAACTGTTAGAAAGAAAACCTGCTTCTGAAACCTTTTAACATGATATAGACAAATATCTAAATCCCTTTGTATCTATGAAACTGTCCTGTTTGACACCTCATATTTTATTTTAAGGTCCTTTTACATGTGAACACATACACATGCTTATAACACCTTTTCTTACAAAAGCTTCATTAATGTAGTTTAGCAGATGTCTTTCTAGGTCTAAATGGGCCAATATTTGAGACTTATCTTAAAATAGATTTCAGCTGAGTGTGATTGGCTGTATCAAATGCATATAGATACATATTCCATACGGGTTTATTTGGTTCTCCACATATATGGAGGAGAAACTGAAAAAAGAGCATTAGGTTTATGGATAGTACTGGTATAGCATTGAGATAAAGCCCTGACTGTTTCTTGAATTCCAGAGTATTTTGCTTTTGTGTCAGCTGTGTCAGTGTCAGGCAGCCACCTGGTGATGGGATTGTGGTTGTGTTGGGATGCAACCACCTCAGCACTGTAAATAGTGGGGGAAAGGTCAGTGAGGCTTCCCCAGGGTATGGGTGACAGAAGATGGATCAACACTCACCTCTTGCATGTTAGGGAAGTTTCTGAGAATAGGCATCTTTTCCCAGCATTATCCTGGAGCATATGTGCTCTTATCTTCTCCCCAAAAGGATAAAGTCCCAAATTTTAGCTTCTTCTTTCATGGACTCTATGCCACAGTAAATTTTGCTGAATTTTCCTCGGAACATGGAGCAACTTAGGATAGGTTTATTTGCTGTAGTCCTCTCAGCTAAACAGAATAGTAGAGAACACACTGAATATTTATGTTGCTCATGGAGACCAGGAGTCTGTGAAGCAATTTATTCCTTTGTGTAAGGAAGGGAGGAAGGGAGGGAGCAAGGGAGTGCTATGATACAGATGATATTCCTATACAGGATGGAAGGGGGGTAGAGTGATACTTTTGTTTCCAAGATGAAAAAGCAAGCATCAGACCTGACACTGACTGCATAACACGAGGTGAAGGCAGGTAAGGCTTTGCCTTTCTTGAATTTATCTGGCCATGGTCCTTTAGCTGACAAAACACTTCTCTGATTACTGCCCAGCCAGTCTCCAATCTGGCACCAGAGGAGTACAGCTGCAAAATCTGTGAAGAGCTCATTCACAGCAAATACCACCCAGATAGGCCAAAACCAATTATGGCTAGCAGTTACTAAAGCACTCTAGCATGAAAGAAATTTCATTGGTGTAAGATTATGTAATGCATAACATATGTCCAAACATATGTCCACAGACCAGTCATGATGTATTTCAGTTTAGGCAAAAGCCTGTAGTTGTTTGACTTAAGTAATAAAAGGCTTTTTAAATCTTTATGGAAACCACAGAGAATGCCAAACAGATGGAACTAAAAGTCTTTCTTTGTTCACAGTCCATTCAGGATAAATTCTATCTGTACTGCAGCATTCACCCCCCTTTTCACTGTTATCTGAGGTGATACTGCTGACCTGAGTATCTCACCCATTTTCTGCTCTGTGGCATAAGAAGTGTGCCTCACATACTTTCCAAGAGCACTGCTATACCACCAGTACAAGGTATCAACCTATTATTAAAAGAAGTACTACTAATAAACAACAACAACAACAACAAAAAAAAGAGGTTGTTAAGATGAAGACAATTGCAACCTGGGATTAGCAAATCACACCTAGTAGAATTCATTTAAGAGCAACAGAAAACATCTGATTACTAGAATTTCACCTAACTCAGAAGAGTATTAATATCTATTACTAGGATCGTAGATGCTACAATGCAAAAATGTCAGTACAAATGTGGCAATTAGCCTACTTTTCAGAAAATAAAGTTTCTTCTTATGGTTGAAGTGTGTCCCACTATTTTCCTGACGGTTCAAAGAGTAGTCTTAGTAGTACAGGCAAAAACTAAAAATAAGGACCTTGTGTGCAACTAAAACCTGAATTATGGTATCACAGAACTTTTGAGGTGGCCCTTGCAGTTATGCTGTACTGATGAAAGAACACAGGCAAACACAGTTTTGCACAGGTGACAGATAAGACACTTAAAACAGACAGAAGGGGAGCAATAATACCCCTCATCTCAGCTTTGTGCAAAATAGAAGAGGTCCTGTATTATTTAATAACATAAATCAAATTATCATTATTGATTATTGATTATTAATTATTATACAGAATACAGTATATATTATATATTATTATGTAAATATATATTCAGTATAAATTATTACTATATTATTAATTATTATTAGTTATTGTTAATTATTATTAATTATTATTGATTATCAGATTATATAATGATATTAATTGTTTAATATTTAAATGAATTTTATTAGCTGCAGGACAGAAGGGAAAAAAAATCAGATTTGCAGAAAAATAATTAATTTAGAATTATGTAATATTCCCTCATCAGAAGAAATATATAAATATGAAATATTTAAAACTTGATGGAATAAAGAAGAGTGAGGGAATCCTCTGTGGTTTCCATAGGAATGTTACTTGACTCACCAGGGAAATTGGCACTCCCTTGTCCAGTCCTCTAGAAACACAAGCAGTGGTGTACAGGGGAGTACCTCGGGGTGGTATCACTTCCAACAACAGTGGCTAAGGGCTTACCTACAGCTAATTTGATCAGTAGGAGTATGATTAGGTCAAGACCCAAAAAGGAACATAGCCCTGGTTCTCTCTTGGGGCACCGAAACATGAGATGGCAGAACTTCACTTCATCTTGGAGCAGGCCAGGTGCTTTCCTCAGCGGGGATGACATGTGAGGCAGACTGCTGTCCCTGAGCAGTGTTCTCCTACTTAATCAGCAGAAAACAGCAGTTGCTCCTTCTCCTTTCTCTGGCAGTCTAGTTCAGAGCTCATCTAACATTTTTCACCCTCTCTCTTTTAATTGGGAAAGCTTAGACAGGTTTTCACCAATTTTTTTAATCCAATTAATGCTTATGTCCCCTGAACGATGGCGAATGGGAGCCTTAGTCCAGCAATGCCATGGTACAAAGCTACACAGATCTATCTCCCTGTGCTTTGGAGAGAGTTCTGATGTTCACTAAATGGGCATTTTTGTTGGTGACAACAATGAATGCTGTTTGATAGCTGGTTTTCCACCCCAAAGATAAGCCAGGAAGTGCTAGTGCAGTCATTGAAACCCTGGCCTGTATTACAGGGATAGTCTCAAATGTCACCCTTTCAACAAGGTTCAAAAGTATGCTCCACATCACTTGTGATGAGCCTTTGCTGCTGGTTCTAGGCTGAGTTTTATATTCCTACAGCAATTTAAACAGTAACAAGGTACAGAGCACAGAAATGTCTGTCTTCTTAGCTCTGCTCCTGTGATCTGACAGATCTTCCAATTTGTTGATTTCACAGCCTTAAGGATTATTTCAATGTCAGTATCATATTATCTCCTATCAAAAGTCTCTACAGATCTTCCCCAAAATAAATGTGACCACCTTAATGAATAGAACCACAAAGATTTTATAAAATCTATTTTACATTTTAAAAGTGTATAAACCTTATTAAAAGACACTATACTACTACAAGAGGGTAATGTATCCTTCTCTTTAAATACAAGACTTTAAACTGAGAGAAGAGAGAAAATAATTATGCTGTTCTTGAGGTGTAACACAAAAAGCATCTTTGAATTTTAAGCCAGCTCCTCTTCTGATACAAAGCAGAGTTATCCCAGTGAAGGCAGTGGAGTTCTGCAGATTTATGTTGCTAGGGATCTGTCTGACAGTGGCAAGTGACAGAAGAGACAGCCATCTCTCAGGAAAAAGAAAACGTGAGGATCAAAAAACCTCTCATATGTATTCAGCAGTGATTGCTCCTGAGAAAAAGAGCAATAATAAATGCCCTATAGTGGAAAGAGGAAAAGATGATGCAAGCATGACAGAGAAAGAAGAAAAAAATTACAGTCCATCAGAAGCTGCAGAGAAAAGATGATAAGGGCAGCAAAATATCAAGTTGAGCTGAAGCCAGATGAGCAATGCAACAAGAATAAGAATGTAATCTGCTTATAAAGCAGGAGAAAAATACAATACTGAGAATAAAATAATTTATTGAAGCTTGCTGTGTGAGGCTCCAAGCACTTTATGTGCAAATTTGAGAATTGTTTGATCCTCAGCCAAAGTTGCTTTGAAGGACTCCTCTGTCAGAGACAACTTTTTTATTACATTTGATTGACATCTGTAGTTAGTCAGAAGCACTGAACTTTATATAAATGTACACATTTTCTTTCTTTTTGTAATGTTATTCTGTGTAGTTTTTAAATTTAAAAGCATTGAAAAAATACTTTACATAGTTAAGAGTTTTCCGAGCTTTTATCAGTGAGAACTCTGAAATATTCTGCATGTCATATCATGCCTAACCCAATAGGTACCTGTATCTATAAAATCCAAGTGAAGAGAGAAAGAAAAGAAGATTTTATATTATCCAAGAAATGAGAAAAGATACATTATTTTTTTCAGAATCATCCCTTAACCCGGAGTACAGAGCTCAGGACAAGTAGCTATTGGGACTATTATATGTATTGTAGAAATTATTCTTGTGATCTACTAGCTTTTTTTAAATCACTAGCAGTACTTGTATGGGCAGAAAAAGTGAACTACTCAGATGAGCTCACAGCCTGAACTGTAGGTAAATACCAGATAAAGGACTTGACTTAAAACGTCTCAGCATCAATAGAAAAGATGTCCAAATAGAAGTCTTGAGCCAAAGTAACATAATTTCTCTCACCTTTGAAAATAAGCCTGTGAAGTTCCCTATGTCAGACCTTTTCTGACACCACAGAAACAGCAAGACCTTGCAAAAGTAATGCTTGCATCTATTACTGTTTTTTCAGGAGTAAGAGGGTTTATGTTACAGTCTGTGTGTTGCAGACCAGACATAGTTTGTGAGTGCTGAGATACAGTGATGTCCAATGTGGCCCTCCTTTTCCCCTCCCAGGTTTATAAAGGGATTTATTTCCTTTTTCCAGCTCAGTGTTTGTCTTTCATATTTTGAAAAGTAGAGTGAAATCTCCCTTTGATTCCTGTTTTTCCCTCTTTGAAACACTGGTTACAAACTCGGCCTTAATGTGACTCTTTGGCACAGCATGGCCCACATATTAGAAAACAGTGCTCTAAGCAGCAGCACATCAAAAGTATTTTTTATCTCTACCTGAAGTGCAAGCAAATTCCAAAACTGTCTGAGGTGATGTCTGGAGGAAGATGAGAGGACTGAACTCCATTTATTTCCTGGTTCATTTTCAGTGACAGTGAAATACAGATCTGACACATCTAATTCCAGACAATCCGTGGCATAAATCTCTGAAGAATCAAAGCCTCCACATCTTCAACAGGCTTTTTCATAAACTTTTGACCATGCATTATTTAAAAGGGTGTCTGGACAGGTATTCACTTTTGCTAACCCAAAATATAGTGCTACTATTAATCACACACACTCAAAGGCAAAAATAAAAGATTATAAGTCTGGAAGCCAAGAAACTTCAGAATTTTTCCATGCTTCCAACTTGAAAAGCTGAATGGATCCTGGTCCTAATTAATCTATTCAGACAAGAATTGGTGAAATTAAGGAACTGAAGGCTTTAAATATGGGAAAACAAATTCTCACATGATGTAAAAGGACATAGTCTGGTCATATCCAGAATGTTATGACAGCTTACATTTAACCTAGGTAGATCTTTCCTCTCAACAATAGCAATTAAATAGTGTGTCAGTAGCAACACTCACAAAGTTCAAGGTGGGAAGGTAAGACCATATGAGAATCACTTATTTGCCTCTCTTCTGATGCTAAATCTCTGAACTAAAAGTTCTTACATACATTTGTTAAAGGGAGGGCTATAAAAAGAAAACAAAGCACCTGGAAATGTACCAGGGGTAATTTACAAGGTGTAAATGCCCCTTGCCCAAGTAATTTTAAAGATTTTGATTGGGCAGGTCAGAACTCTGTTATCCGTATAGGAAAAATATGTAATAATATTTACAACAACATAGCATAAATGGAAAACTCTATGAGACCTTATCAAGTTTACTTTTACTGAGTATCTAAGAGTATACTGGTCATTAAAAGCTGATCAAGGGGTCACACCAAACTAATCTGCATTTTAAAACTTCTCCATTGTTTAGTACTGCTTGTGATGCCTTAAGTGGCCACCTAGAAACAGAGACCAGACAGGAGTAAGGGAACAAAGGTGGGTATTTATTTGAAGGGCCTTCAAGGTACACCCTGGGAGCCAGAGGCTGCTGCCAAGAGGGACCCCAAGATGGACCACAGGTCATGAGTTCTTCACACATTTATAGGTTTGGTTCATTTGCATATCAGGGTTAATTCTCCAATTAAAGCTTCAGTTAATGATTTAATTTCCCCAAGCTTGCCCCCCTTTAGAGTTTTATACTTTTTGGGCCCAGGACAGTCTGAGTGTCCTTGAAGAGCAGGACTGGAGAGGCTTTGTTGTGTCTGCCCAGCACGAGAGAGCAGAAGTGAACAGGCTACAAAAAACTTCAGAGTCACAAACTAGGCAGTACAGAATCTGAAAAATATAAAAGTTAAAACCTAAGTTATCACTTGGAGGATGGGAAGAATTACACTGTGTTTAGGAATAAGGAGCATTTTTTTTCTCTCTAGTGAAAAAGTCTCATTTAGCAGGAAAAGAAATAGCACTTCATATATAAAAAAGAAAACTATGCTTTTTTTTAAAAAAGAAATCTGATATTGAGGGAAAGACATTTTTTAGAGTCTTTTAAGATTCCTTTGTATTATTTCTTTAAGGCAGTAGTGGAGACAAATTCCCATTCAGCTTAATTATGTGTATGATGTAATTCCTCCAGGGAAAGTGTCCGAAAGTGACACAGAACCTTGCTTCCCTTTAGCCTAGCTGAAGAGTTGGCTGATTTCACTTCCTGCACAATGCTCTGCTGGTCTTAGGAAGAAATGAAATGCTGCTGGCATTGAGAAGACTCATAGGAACACTCAGTAATCATTGTGAATAATCACACTGTTCATGCAGCCTTGAGCATTTGAAGTCTCTTGCTCGCCAATATTTTATTTTCTCCTTCAGTATATCATTCATCATAATTTTCTGCCCTTCAGACAAGGTTTTTTCGTTACTCCTTAGTGCAGTACATTATTTTCTGTGGATTTTATGTACTTGCCTCACTGTCACCACACTACTCTGCTTTATTTATTAAATTTAGCTTTTCTGTTATTGTACTTATAAGTCATCTTGAGCTATTTTTGTGTGGTTTTTATTTTCTATCTCATGCTTGTTTAATTATCATAACAGCTAGGGTATCTTTTAAATATTTTTAGTAGACACATAGCACACTTGTCCTAAATTGGATGGTTGTTTATAAATTATTATAGGAATGGCGCCTTGAGAAGCATTCTCCTCATAGCACATTTATTTGTTTTTGTTTTCAGTTTAGAGAAACAGGAAATTTTTTAGGTTGGGTGTTGCCTGCCCGTCTTCGCACAGAATCTCACTGAAATGAAGGAGGGTCAGTGGCAGGTCTGGGACCCACTGATGCTGGTGGAAAATGCCTGAAGTGGAACATGGTTACTGCATGGATCTGTGCATATCTCTCCCCACTGATAAGCCAAGGTATGCTTTTTAGCAGCAACTGTGAAATCCTTACCCAGACAAACCAGGAACTGAAAAATGAACAGAACTCAAAGGTCTCTTTAGCACTGCCTTTCAGTCAAAAGAGGGTTTTATTTATTATATTTCTACTCTAAAGTAGAAGTGTCTTTGTTTGCCTTAACCACCATGGACCACCATGGACATGTACACTGCTATCAAGAAGGAAATCTGTGCACAAATGAGGCAACAAAGCAAAGAAACCTTGGAGAACCATTTAAAGTCTCTGTGTTTCACTCTAGCTGCAGCTTTGCTTTCTGTATTGCCTTCCAGTGAGTGCAAGGATCTCATTCTTTGTCATTTCATTATGATTTTGAAATAACTCCCTGCTTTGAAGTAAGTGCCCATTTTCTTTGCAGGTAGCTGTTGCAATATGTTGAATGTCTGGGAAAGCCACTTATTATTAATTCCTGTATTGCGCAGAGACTCTTGTTCCATAGAGTTGGTCAGCTCTAAATGAACTTTGTAGGCCTTTATCAAATAATAGACAGATATGTAGCCATCTAGACAGGTCTTCATAGTCCTTTCCAGCATGTCAATGTTCCTTAGTAGAACTGTCTGTGCTCATGTGAACTAACATTGGCTTCTGAGTTTGTCTGATCTTGATCTTGTCTTCCTCCATGACCTATTAAGATCTGAATTGTGAATTTAATATTCATATTAATGTGCACTTCATTTTTTGCCCAAGAAGGATGCTCAGGCTGTCCCTAATGGCCTGAAATGCAGGCCACAGGGAAGATTAGGGTCTGCCCATTTACCCTGCCCCATGAGCAGGCTGAACTTATTGCAAGCCTAAACCCCATCAACTGCAATGTCTATTAACAGTGAGGAGCTGTTAGGCAGCACTCTGCCCCCATAATCATGGCTGTTAACTACTCAGAACACTTTGTTAGCCCAGAGGAGTTAGACAGAGGCTTCTTGCCCAGCAGCAGGGTGTAACATGTAGCCTGTGGTGGTGAGATGTCCCTTTCCTGGTGTATTGTGTCACAATCAGCATTGGAGGTTTCCTTGCAGTGTCCCCAGAGTCAGCCCTAAGGCTGTTGCTACAGCCAGCAATGAAACAGAAAATTCATCCCTGGTGCCTGGACAGGGCCACTCCATAATAGCATTGCAGGCAAAATCAGTGAATCTGGTTTTGCTACCTCTGGGGTGCAGCAGCTGTCTGAAATGATCCCTCCACGGCCTGACCCTTTCTTACTGGGCACCTACAAAATGCAGGGTCTGTTTGTAATGAGATGTTATTATTGTCACTCTAATTCTGCACTGAATTTCAGTTTGCATTCTGTGAAAAAGACCCACTACTTTTGTTCAAAACCAGTTCTAACCTTTGTGACTCCAAATGAAATCTTGTTTAAAAGAACAATAGGTGAGCTGTAGTCACAGGCTACCAGCTGTACGTTTTTAAAAAGTCAGAAAAGAAGCTTAAAAATTTCAGCCTTGGATTGAGTTGTTAATTCTGAATGCAGGAGGTTGTTTCAGAAAGAAGAGCTTTCCTAATGCAAACGGCATGAACGACCAGCATGAATACCATGTGAGCAGCAGCAAACTCAAAGTAATGGAAAGCAATATTCAGGGTTGGTGCAGTTATTTATATATTGGAGATCCATTTAGATTCAATGAGAGATGCAGATTTAGAGAGGCAGAGAATTCCAAAGTTGTCATTCGCAACTGAGATAAAATGACAGAGAAATTGTGTGTTCGTGACAAAGCTACATGTGGGCTTAATTTGTGCCAATGTGGATGCACATCAGTAATTGTTTGCACGCAGCCAGGAACATCTAAGCTGTTATGGCAGTGCTAAGCATTGCTATTTTGAAAATGTATGAGGATCTGGACAATAAACTGAAATAGAATTCCGAAAAACAAACTGGAAAATTCACCATTTTCAAAAGATTCAGAAACACATACATGATGGGGGATTTTTTTTCTATGAATTTCATTAAAGCTTGCTATATAGATCCATCATTGCAACCCAATCTCATGGGCTAATAATGGCTTTATCCCTTTTGTCAATATCCATCTCTTCAGGTCAGTACAGAGTACAGCACAGTGTAAAATGCAGAACTTGCCTTACATGCCCATGAAGGCTGGGAAGCACCATTTCTGCTAAACATGTTCTACCTTCAAATTTGTCAGTCAAACACATATTCTCTGTTTAGGAACTGGAATTAGACAAACCATATCTGAGCTATTTTAACAAACACATTCCCTTCCACTCCTGAACCTCCTTTTTTACTGTTAAACATTTTACTGCTTGCTAAACTGAGCCTAGAAATCCTGTAACTTAGGATGGATTCTGCCTTTGATGTCTCTAAATGCTGATTCAGCAACAGAAGTCAGGATCTTGCTTCTGCAGAATATTTAAGTGTTTGGTTAGCAATGGAATACCATCAAATGTTACTGGAACAAGAGGACTTGGGATATGTCAGTAAGGAGAGTGATTTAGGTTTATGAGAATTCACAAACAAAACAACTGACTCAACATTCCTTTTAGCCCTTCCAGTCATGGGTCTGTAGTATAGTCACACTTTGTGTGATGAGGAGCCATGAACTTCCCAAAGCTCAGCTGAATTACAGGCCAGTAACATCCCCAGAAAAAATGCCAGAATGAAGGCCAGAGGTTCTCAGATGCCTCCTATTTAGCAGCTTGATATAAATCCCTACTGACTAAGCATTTTAACAAATATGATCCATATTAACAAAAACAATGCAAATGAGCCCTAAACCGGGTTGAAAAAAAAAATCTCCATTTCATCTGCTTCTGCACTCACATCTTTTCCATAACAAGCTGGAGAAATATACCTTTAAACAAACCCCTGCAGTCAGCAGGAAGAAACACAAACTTTGGGCAACACAGTCAAGGAAGGGCCTGCATGCCTGAGAGTTTGTCTTTTCTTCCTTTTGTGTTAAGTTTTAAAAAGGGATTGCAGCTCCTGCTACACCTCACCCAGGGCAAATATTAGCAAAGGCTCTCTGGCAAGGTGGGTAAGAGCAAGGAGTGGTAAAAGGAAAGGATGGTGCAACAATGCTTTGTGAGGATGCTTATAGAGATTACAGACATTCATTTATTATATGTGTACTCAATGTCCTTGCTTCTGCTAGTATTTTTCTGAATCTGTTTTACTCAAAACAGGATATTTTTCTTATTCAGAAGAGGATACACCATGCCTTCAAGTAGAAACTAAAAGTGCATTTTGTCTCTGCTTTTCTTCTCTCTCTGGGCTGCTGCATAGCCTGTGGCACAGCAGGCAATGTCCTGACAAACCCCAGTACGCAGGACTATCTCCCACTTTCTTTTAACTGATTCTTCTACACAGCCCTAAGCAATCTCAGTGTCTGTGATATTTAGAAGAGTAGTGGAGTTCTAATTTCTTCAGTATATAATGAGGAGTGTAATCTGGGAAATGATCAAGTGATTTTATCTTTTTAAGCACTTTGTTCCCCTGATTTCTGTAACCTATAGTCCAAAACACTGAGAGGAAGATGATGTTTTGTTGAACACGTGCTTGGTGTTTTTACTAAAACTGCTGGATGGAGTGCAAGTGTCTGAAATTCTAAGGTGGGGATTAAAGCAGTCTCCTTGAAAAGTGTCAGGGAGGTTTCAGCCCTGAGTTTTCACTTCCTTGAAGCCATTAGTGTTGTAAATATGTAATTTAGGACAGGAGCTGGCAGAAGAGTGTAAGAACATTAAGCATCTCAAAGATAGCTGGCAGAGTGCACATAAACAACGCTTCAGCTCTGGTGCAGTGCACAGCAGCATGGTGTAGACTTCCAAAGATAATGAAGGAATCACTTTTTTATTCAGGAAACCTATACCCTACAGAAGCAAACCTGTCAGGGCTTGTAAAATGCACAGAGAGTGTTTCCATGGCACGTTTCAAAAGACTGCCTCTATAATGATTTATTTATTAAGCAGTAAATTCTAATGTGACTTAAAATGAAAGGCTTTTTTGCTACCTCCTTGCAGATTAGGCTGTGTCAATATGTAGAAGTATAGTTGTTATCTGTTAAAGAACATTTGAGGCCAGTGGTGCCTGGGGATCCCAGTGATGCCAGATGATGCCCTAAGTGGGCCCAATGGGATCCTCGTGAGGTTTCCACACGTATGGGAACCCATGGATATGTTGCCAAGTATAGGGTCCTGCTCTGGGGATGGGGCAAGCCCTACTATCAGTATGGACTGGGGAATAACAGGATTGAGAGCAGCCCTGCCAAGAAGGACTTGGGGTTGCTGATGGATGAAGAGCTCAGCATGACCCTGCAATGTGTGTTCGCAGCCCAGAAAGCCAACCATATCCTGGGCTGCATCCAAAGAAGCGTGGGCAGCAGGGAAAGGGATGGGATTCTGCTCCTCCACTCCACTCTGAGACCCCACCTGCAGTGCTGCAGCCAGCTCTGGAGGCCCCAACATAAGAAAGAGAAAGACCTGATAAAGCAAGTTCAGAGGAGGAACACTAAGGTGGTCAGAAGGCTGGAGCATCTCTCCCATGAAGACAGGCTGAGAGAGTTGGGGTTGTGTAGCACAGAGAAGAGAAGGCTCCAAGGAGATCTCATTGTGACCTTCGAGGGCCTTAAGGGGTGTCAAAATAAAAACTTCCAGTTGATTTGTAGGCCACAGCCAAGTACTGATCTCTTTAATCATTGCAGAGTATTGATTACCTGGTCCATGAATTTTACTGGTCATTAGATCTTGCCCTAAAATTGTGTGAAAGTCACTGAATATAAATAAAAACAAATGGCGGGGCTCTGACACCACACTGAGCAGTAGTTACACTTGGAAAGTATTTGCATTTGTTATTTATTCTTTTCTTTAAATACTGCAGTGTGCTGGGTGATTTCAAAATTTCCTCCATCAGTTGCATTTATGATTCTGTTGTTTCTGTGAGCCAAAATAAGCAGCTAAGAATATTCTTGTTACTATCATTGTAACAACAATACAAAAATTAGGGCATTTTTCAAAACAAAGTCCATTAGAAATGATCTATTTTTTCAAGCAGAAAAAGATAACAGGATCAGGCCGGCTGCAACTATGAAGACAATTCACAGTCCTTGGAATGCTCCAAGAGCATGCAGCAGTTATAAACTGAATTCTTTCAAAGAAGTCAGTTTTCTTTTAGGGTATGGCTAATAAATAGAGTGGACTGATTAAAAAACTAAACAACTAGAACCCTTGGTATACCCACCACTGCCAGTAAACAAATGAATGCCACCCAAGAAAGTGCTGTGTTGAGTGAATTGCACAGTATTTTGTCTTGACTGAAACACAATTTTTTGAAAATCGAGTGAAAATTTCTGACTAAGAGGGCGCCTACAGACACAGGCATCCATCAAATTTTACAAAACGCTTCAGATACTTGTGCACATATTTTGAATATTTTGCCCCAAGATTTGGGGTTTTTGAGATTTTTTTTTTTTATATGGAAATTCTTATCTACAGAAGCAGTCTGTAATGAGATAAATCAGAACCATTTTCCTCAGACCTTCTTTGTACTTTATTAAGTATTGGTTTATCATTATGTTGTTTACAAGAGCTTTTAACAAAGAAAGGCAAAGGGAAAAAGGAAGGAGCTTGAATATGCATTTAAAGAGACTCCAGAAGCTAATCTACCTATAATTCTTCAAAACTGAAGAAACAGAAAAGAGAGAAGAGGGAAAGAGGCCTGCCAGAACACAGGTCAGAAATTGAGTTGAAATTCAGTTGTTAAGATTTACCCTCTGGAGTAAGAAGACCTTACTGCTGTAATCATAGGAGGAATTTAGGGAAATTAGCTCAGGTCTCTGAATCAGTCACACACAAATTTAAACCCCAAAGATGGAAGACACAAGCTTAAACACATTTTTGCTTAGCTTGGGCAAGTCACACCAATATTAACAGCAATAAGTCTACAAACACCTTTGAACATTGTCACCTAACAGACACTGACACGGTGCTCAGTACTCCTGAGCAACCTTGTGCCTGTCCTACATCCATTGAACTGTGGGTAGAATTAGTCATGCTGGTTGACAGAGTTAATTGAAATTCAGTCTTTTTCTCTTTCAGTGAGTTACTGATTGACTTTGCTTTGACAAGTCTAAATTATTCATGACAGAGCATATGAAAAAGAACTCCAGCCTCTTGGTTATTTATGAAATGTCCACTCTGACAGGGTGCAGCTTGTGATTAATTGCTGGGATACCTTTTGTTACTTCTTGAAATGACCACTGAGAACTTTTCAAGCAGGGGGGTAATGACAAATAACCTGCATTTCAAACTGCATTTTCGAACTTCACTTTACTCTGTGGGAGGGAAGAAATAACTTGATTTTCACTGACATGATGCCTTACATCTCTACATACACCAAAAAATCCCTGCATTTCCTGTGGAGATGCGTGTACACAGGTTTGAGCTTATTGACCAGATCTTACGTGAGACCTGTTGAAAATTTTATTCACTGTGGACTGAGATGCCAGAAGAATTTATAAAGTGATATGAAAATAATGAAGGATGAATGTGCTTAACACAGAAAGAAGGACAAAAATATTCATCTCTAATTAAGAACCAATTTTAAACTCAGATCAGTTGTTGATTAAAAATAAGAAAAGAAAAATAATCTCTGAGTTCAGACAAGTGGGCTCTTATCACGTGGCCCAAGTTCAGGCTGTGACAAAAGCTTACCTTAATCCGTGCAGTCTGTCTTCTTCATTTTAAAAGAATTAGTCACATGCTTGACAAGCATTTCTGGATGGGAATCAAAGCCAGTTAAAAAATTTATTAACCAATACATACCAGATTCTTTTTTTCTTGAACATGTTAGAGCTTATTAAATTTAGGCTGCTTTATGAGAGGCAGCCTGACAGGGAGTAAAAAAATTGATGCTGCCATGCATCCCCTGAGCTGTGCATATACATAAACCAATTTAAACCCTAAGCATGCTTGCATCCTCTTGTCTGAGACAGTTGAGTCTTGTGGCACCATACACTTACCAATATGGGCAAATGCAGTGTTCACAGTTTCCCCTGTACTGGGTCTACAGATTTTCTGCTGTGGTATGGTAGGGCATAAACAGCTGCAAAGTACCCAGGACAGACCAAGAATTTGCAGATATCCTAGTGAGGATTAATTGCAAATACTTTGTAACCTCAGCTGTTTATCAGCAGATGGCACTGTAAGAGCATTTCAGCTGAATTCCCAAATATATTTCATGTACTGTAGACATAAATTTGTCCTTAACATTTAAATTTGACATTTCAAGATAAATATCTCTTTTTGAATGATTTTTTGAATTAGTGGGGGAGAAGACTGCAACTAAGAAATAAAGTAATATATCACTGCTTTGGGTTACTTCACTTTTGAGTAGTCCATACATATACAAAAAAAACCATGGTAATTTTAAATTAAACCACAGTTCAATCCAGCCTTTTTTTTCATGTCTCTATATTTTCTACACTTTAGAGTATTTTGTCCTGGTGCTTAACTGTATGTTATGTACTTCATGGGAAGAGATAATGTCAAAATAGGTATTATATTTTCTCTCTGGATAAATGATCAGTCTTGTGCAAAATTGAGAACAGAATTGAGCCAGCCTATGTTATTATTCTCTGTTAAGGATTTCTTGGAAGTCTGTTGATATAGTGTCTAAAGCCTTTACACATTGATAAACACGGTGGATATGGACATTTGACTTTGGATCAATATTTGGATTTGCAGCTGAATAAAAAGTTGTGTGACTCCAACCTTCAAGCCCCAGCTTGGCTGCCAGCTCAACCACTTCCTATCCTTCCTTGTCTTATCCCCTTTCCAAATTATTCCTTACAGCTCTTACTCCTTTATCAGCATCAGTTCTCCAATTGTCTTAAATTAGGTGCTTCTTCTGTTGTTAATTCTCATCGAGCCCCTAATTTACACTTCCATCCCCTGTTTCTTTGCTGTTTGCTCTGTATGAGGTCCAGAGGAACTACAGCCCTGGGCACGGTCATGGGCCCCACCAAAACTCCTCAAGAAACCAAAGATGCAGAGCGAAAAGCAGACATGTCAGAGCTAAAGGTGAACTGAGAGAAGCATCATGTGCAATATTACAGTCACAGAACAACAGAGTATGGGTTGTTTGAAGGAAATAAAACTTCTGAGAAAGGCTGAGAAGTTGCACTGTTTTTCTTAATCTTTAGCTGATGGAATTGTTATGATTTATTAGTACAGAGAGGATTAGTGAATTTTCTGTTCTGGATAAAAAGTCTTTTTGACAAATCAAAAAGTCAAACCACTTATTTTCCAGGGGGGAAAAGAAATCAAGTGTTCAGAATAATTTCTTTTTTTCAAACCTCAGCAGTACTCTTAATCTTTCAAAGTCATGTCTCTCTCCATATTATTCCTCTTTCCAGGAAAAGCGCAAGAAAGACTTGAAATAGCTCAGAAACCAATACCAGAATTAGGGTTATAGTTTTATATAACATTTTAGAAACAGCTATAGAGAAAGAGGGCAGGTTGTGGCTACTGCTTTGAGTTAGGTTTTCCTGATACTTTCCCTAGCTCCAGCTGATAGAATAGTGAACTTTAAATAGGATGGCAGGCAAATGGTGAGAAGAAATAGTGGACTGACAAAGACACACATCCCTTGGGCAATATGTGAATTAAATACTTTTTAATAAAGCATTTAAGTTTTCATTTAGTTGACTCACAATCTGTGGCTCTGATTCAGCACTGCACTTGGCTACTGTGTGCTGTCACCAAGACCAAAAAAGCAACAAACGTGCTTGAAGATTGTGAGTGCCCTCAGCAATGCTGCACTGCCTTTTGTTCTGCAGACACCCACCACACCTTGGAATTCAGTGTCTGAATGAGGAAGCCTGGGCCTGAATCTGATGGAGTATGAGTCTGTGGCCTAGACATTTGAGACAAAAGAAGAAAGATAGGTGAACATCTTCAAAACCGAGGGACAAATGATGCAATCAGATGAATGGATTGTACTTTGAGGGATGAAGATGGGAGAGATTATAGAGGACTTTGTGTAGTGTCCAAAGACTTAGGGCTGGTAACACTTATGGAAACCTAATTTCCTGGTAGGTAGATGATATGACAGGGACAGGCCAGTCAGATGTCCAGCATAGGCCATAGCTGAATACAGAATGTTGAAGGGAGGTATGTGAAAATGCCTAAGAGCTCTTGGTATGAATAACAAAAACAAACAAACAAAAATAGGGACCATGGGCTCCTTACACAAAAGTCATATTTTGAGGATCAATTGCAAAAAATCATCTTTAGAATACAAAGGAACAAACTGCCTTTAAGCTCAGAATTTGTGAAACTTCCATGATTTTTCTATGCAATGCCAGGAATAATGATGCCATACTTTTCCCTTTAAGAAAAAATTATTCTTTTTTATTAAAATCTATCCACTTATTTCATACACACACATTCAGCTTCATGTTAGGAACACCAGAAGTACAGTAACAGATCAGTCCATAATTCCATCTCAGGTCAGGCATCCATACCTATTTCTGAGAAAAAGTCCCCTTAAATGTAAGGAAATCAGATATGATTTTGTGTTGGGGTGAAACAGGATGGATCATATAGGAACTATAAAGGCCATATTTCATTTCTTTTCCAGGAGTGATCAAGAAGTATAAAAGACTAACTGTGCTGCAGCTCTTATGAAAAGATCTCTGTTCCTGAGCAGGGCTGCAGTGGGATTATGCGGCAGAAGGAATCTCTAGAGACAGTGACTGACTCACACCAGCAGGGCTGAAGAGACTGCATATTTCCCTCAAAACATAAGAATTTAATTCAGATTAATAAGATGAGCAAATACTTGCTTTTTTTTTCCTTGAGAAAACTTCTAAGCAAGCAGAGATACTGCCTCAACATGGCTGTCAAATTTTTGAATTTTATTATGTGTGCAGCATTTTACTGACAACAGAAATCTTCCCAAACCAGCTCTTTTCCTCTCTGTTACTCCTGCATCCAGAATATACTTTGAAGGTGCAGTCCATTCTTCTTCATCTGCCTTTGATGTTGTATCTTATGTGGGAACACAAAACCTTCTTCAGATAATTTAAATTGCTTGTCCTGAGAATAGAATCACCCCCAAAAACCACTGCCCAAACAAGTAGCTGTAACCTAAATAATTTTATTATTTTCCAATATATTTTAGACACCTTACAGTCAGTTCTTGTGTATAGCTTGCTTTGCAGATATTCCTGCATTCAGTAGGGATATTAACAAAGTGCATCATTATCCTGAAAATGTATTAAATGATTCCAACATTTATGTGAGGAAAGCTGTCCCTTTTCTAGAGTAGATATTTTTGGATGTTTTAAAATATTATCATAAAGGAAAGCAATTTCAATTCTATGTTCTTGCCTGTTTTTTTCAGCCATTCATTTCTTCCTCTAGAAGTGAAATTGAAAACTGAGCTTTAAAAGAAGGAAACAAATGGAAAAAACACATAGATATCAGAACATGTCAGAGTAGAGGCTTTGGAATATGAGCCACATTTGGACTTGCAGCAAAGTGCCATTGTGGAAGGGGATCATTGTAGCTTCTAAGTCACATCCTATTAAACCTCAGCTGCTAAATGTCCCAAGGCAGACTTTGACCCTCGATCCTGCTTCTTCCTCATTCTGTTCAGCTAGGGGTAGTGTCCTGTATAGATCCATCCACATGAATTCTACATTAAGCAATTAAGCTTCACATTTTTCTACTAGCATCCAGACATTTTTACTCTGAATAAGTCCCTTTCCAAGTGCAGGAAGATTTTATTGGTATTAACAGTTCTCTGCCCTCTTCTATCTGCCAGCAGATCTCTTCTGCAGAAGCGGAGGGTTTAAATACGAAGAAATAAACATTGTGAGGAAATAAAGAGGGGTTAACTTTGTGCAAATACATATCACACACTATGAGAACACAGAATCACAGAAAGGGAAAAACCCCAGACAGTAAAGAGCCTTTAATGCTCTGGCTGAGCAGTGATTCACCACTGTGAAGCTGTGCTATGTGCAGGAATTCTCATCCAGCACAAGCAGTGGCAGACCAGCATGGCAGGAAGCGCAGGAGGAGCTGGGGAGAGCAGTGCAACTGGTAGGCACACACTGCTTGGTTTAGTCTGAAGCTCTGCACTGAGAAATGTGGGATAAAGAGAGTGGGAAAACCAGCTCCAGTCCTGACCAGTGGTGAACAGCCAGGCCACAAGCAACACTGCATGGAGCTAATTCTACTGCTGCAGTGATTGCTGCCTAGAGGCTGGAAATCAAACATTGCAATTGATTTATAGGACAGCTAGAGACCTTTGCCTGTGAGGATATGACATTTTAAGGAAGAATGTGAAGTCTGACTGATGGCCAGACAACCTGTATTTATGTAATATAGAATGATAGCAGTTTCCTTCATGCATAGCCTGGGATTTTCTCTCCAAAATGCCTTTCTTCCTCATCCAGTCTGTGTCTCCAGGACACTTTGTAAGCTACATATGATTATGAGAGGTTTGAAGGGTTCTCTTACAGGTGTCTCCTATAATGTCTATCAGTGCTTGTCCCCAGCTAAATAGATACCACAGAGTGATACCACTTCTTCAATCCTTTTATACACAAATAGTGAAAGCATCGACTTTATCCTACTTAAAAAAGGGAATAGAGATCTCATGCAAGATTCACAAAGCTCTGCAGTTTTCTCTTCACTTTAGAAAAAAACTTTCTTATATTTCCAGCTGTATGGATATATCTACAGGAATCTTACAACCTTCAAAATTTCAAAGTAAAACTCAGAGTCATGTACAACTCTTTCAAACCCATTTAAAACCCCTGATCAAATCTTCACCTCATATTTCCTTATAAAGAGAGTATTCTGAAAAACTAAACAAGGTTTTGACATGACAAAGACTTTATACATGTGCTTAACTATGCACACAGCATTTAATCTCAGTTTCAGTGGAATGCACTGTGGTAGTGTAAAGATACACATAAATCTGCATTCTTGAGGCTTGTTTAAATTTCAGCTTTGTGAGAAGACTGTAAAATAGACAATTGCTATGAGTTACAAATTTTCTGAATCTCTTTTTAGAAGAAGGGATAGTTTTGTGTGACTATAGAGAGGAGAAGCTGTAAAGAACAGGTAGAAGTATTCCTACCACTGTGGTTGTATAGCCAGGTGAAATTAACTTTGGGATATATCAGTGTTTTATTTCCCTTCCCTCTGCTAACACCACTTATTGCAGGGTCTGGTCATGTAATAGAAAAGCAACTGGATTGTTATAGATCTGTCACATGCTTTTCATGGCTTGCTGACCTGGTAAACCAGTGTGGGTTATTGCAAATAATTTGTTTCTTGACCCAGAACAATATGGAAGTGCAGCTTTTCATATGGTGTTCATTTGAGAGAAATGCCCAAAAGCTATTTTTATTGGTTGAACACAAATTTGATCTGAATGTGAGTTGGAATGTCAACTGTGTGCACCTTTCGATTTTTGTGAGGATCTGGATTTGATGCCATTTGGGTCATTGACATAAGACAAATTTGTCCACGGGTTTTAAGGTGGTAATCTTAAAAATACTTAAAATAGTGTTTTTAAAAATAAACAGGGACTGTTCAGCAAGTTCATCCCATCTTTAATAAAAGCAGGATACTGACTTCTTAGGGGCAACCTCTCTCATCATACAATCAGCAATAACTTGCTTCAAGACTGCCTTTTTTCACTCTGTTTCCTGGCCTATTCCCAAATGCCTGGACCTCTGCCTTTCAGGCTGCCCTATCAAATATCTCAGATTACTGCCAGAAGCTTGTGGCTCACTTATATTTTAACAAAGTAATTTTATTTTGCAGTCACTCATGGGGGTTTCTTTGACCTTTTCTTCTTTCCTCAGTATGGATTAACATGTTGCTATTCAAAAAGAGTAAATGGAAGATGGATACAAATAACTGTGAAGTACAAAATGCGTCACACGGTTTGTTCAGCACGGTACATTTTCAAAATTAATTATACCTAGCAAAAAACTAAGACTGATGGGGTTCATGTGTGGGACTGCAGCTAACAGATATAAAAGCAATGGTTTTTCAGTGACCTGAAATTTTAGTACAATGACTTATCTAAGAGTAAAATCTAAAGCTCCCCACAAGCAACAATGTTCAATGCCACTAATTTGAAAAATTATGCCTTTGGCTGTTTTTTTCTGGAACCTGTTATCAGAGTGTGATTATATCACTATTTTCTGTCAGAAATGGGCCTGGAAATATAGGATTTTTATTTCCTATTTGTGTGGGTTTTACATGGAAGAATTCAATATGAACTGTGATTGGCATAATTAATCCCTTTTTGTATCTAGGATACCAGTACATCCTGAATTGTACTTCAGAATACTTTCTGATTGGAAGTACTCTCCTGAACAAGACTGAGTTAATAATTTGTGTGGGTATACACATTGATTCCCTGTAGCTACACTGGACCCTTCTGAAGCCAGCCTACAAGTGTACTGCTTTACATGACATGTATGAAGGATGGGGCAAAACTATCACATGCAAAATAATGCGTCTGTTCAGAGCTGTGAGCAGTTCTAACAGAGCCAGTAAGATTTAAAGATGTGCCCATCTTGCTAATGTGTGCTGTTTGCTAAAGATCGCTGTAAAGAAGTGAAGAGAAATAGTTTTTAAAGCAGGTAGCCTGAGTTGCTGCACTGCTGGACTTAGGTACCTTCCTTTGTAAACTATAGTGACTTAGACTAGGTGAGAGCAAGCAACAAGAATTATGTTAACACCAAGTTAGTGGAGGCAACAGAGTCAGCAGAGCTGCTTGAAAATCTCATGCTTTGTCTTCAGCTGACTTCATCTACAGCTGGCAAGTCTGGGAAATTTTACCCACCTGCAACACTGCAAATTCTTGGCACAGAACAGAGGAAAATAAACAAAAAACAGATGTACAGAGAACACTTGGAGATGAATTTAAATACTCAGTCCCAACTAATACCTTATCTATATCTTAAATATGTGTCACAGTTGAACTCTAGAGGCATCCATGCTCTGCTTCAATGTGCCTGTGAGGCTGCAAGTCTGTTCTGAAGTGTCTCAGCAACTCAGCCCTAGCTTACTTTCAAAGCAAATCCTCTTTGGTTTTGCAGTGTCTCACCCACCACGTGCCTTCCAAAGACATTTTTGCATGAATGGGCAGAGTCAAGGTCTTCAGAGAAAATGACAATGGATTCTCATTTCTGTTAAGACTGAGGGAAGACACAAACCTCATCATTTACATGACAGCCCTGACCCAAGAACTTGGAGAGATGAATTGAAATCATAATTTGATTAATAAATTCAAAACTGTCCTTTTGAACTTCAAAATAAATGAAAGGTAGCTTGAGTTGCATCCTAATGGTTTGAGCATTCCCCTGGGAGAGAAAAGCAGTGAAATTAGTTTTAATAATCACATTATACATTACAAATTATAGCACAATCACATTATTAAAACAGAGAATGAGTCATAAGTTCCAAGCTCACAAGTTTGTATGTGTGCTTGAACTAAGAGAAAAGGAAAATAAAAACCAACCAACCAAACAAAACCAATACAACCAGCAGGGTTCTTGAACTTCCATCAGGTGAGGCCTGTGACATCAGAACCAAATTCCCCCAAAGAACTGCTCACTTATTTGGACAATAAAGAGGAAGTGATCCAGTCCACATGGGTGCTAAAATAAAGACCCCTTCTTCTCTCTTTATCTCTTACTAAAACTGTGTCCTAAGAGGACATAAAATTCCAGCATGTCATCACAGGAAAACAGAGGCTTCATACTAAGTAGAGCCTATTGTCTTAGCAGCTGAAACTGCAGAACAAAAAAAAAAAAACAAAGAAAACCCAACCCCCACTTCAAAAAAACAAGATTAGAATCACAAAGCTGAGTATTCAAAAGCAGGGAAGTGGCAGAATGAAGACAGCCAGAATTGTCTTTTTAGCAATTTTGTCTGTAAGTGTATGACTGCATATAATTGAAAGGTCACCATCCTTTGTTTCTTGTACAACAGTGAATGGTTACTATTTTCAAAATGATGAGTGGTTACACTTATTTTCTTCTTGTTGTATGGATAGCTCCATGCCCTAATACAATACATTTTGAAATTTCAGAGCAGTAGGATGTGATATTAACCTCAGTTTTACGGCTCTGGAACTAAAATGAGATGCAATGTTTTCACTAATTTTGAATGATAATTGGGAAATAGTTAGAAGCTCATTTTTTTTCAGAGCTCATGAGCTTGTACAACACATTTTATATGTGACATGACTTCATTTGCAATTGTCATTGGCTTAACCTATCTGAGAATCAGATCTTAGTGTATCACATTAGAATACAGAGAAAATGAGAAACACACAGTTTTTAGTTTTCCATGAAAAGTTTAGTGCAATGATTTGCCCAGAACTTCTCATGCACATTGTGGAAAAGACAAGGATGATACCACATTTCAAGGGTAACAACAGGAAGGTCTGGTTAATGCTGGGAGTGATTAGGCTAGAGGATGGATACCTTGGAGATCTAACTACAAAATCAGTTTACCTTGGTCACGTGTGAGCAGCAATTTTCGTAATATAACCTAAAGCATACCCTTACCATAAATACACCCCAGAACATCCCATCTGCCATTGCTGCAAAGCCTGTGGTGGCTGTGGAGTTCTCCCCATACTGGTAATGGGCATCCTTCAGCTTTGTCACTCAATGTTGCTGAAAGATCTTGTTTTAAATACATAGTCAGCTTGAGTCAAACAGTGAGCCAGGAAAAAATAATTTTTATGAATGATATATACTGAAGTTTCTGGTAACTTTTTAATTTCTTAGGCTTAGTGTGTGAATTTCTGCTAATTATACAAAGAGAAATCTGCACCCAACAGAAAAGATTGTCTGAATCTTTTTTTCTTAAAAGAGAGGTGACTCCTTTTCCATTAAATTTCTAATATTGAAAGGAACCTTTAAAATAATGCTTTCTGTTACACAAAGCAAAAATAGGTTGAGGGTTTTTTTCTCAAGTAACTAATGACTGGGTTGTTTCTGCTAATTTCTTCATGGCAGAGCACACATAAAAGAGATATAGAAAGCAAGTTCATATTGAGCTGGACACTTCGGGACTCGTTATGTTGTTCCTATTTTATGCTGTTGCACCTATTTCACATTGACATATATGAAATTAAAAGGAGAACTGGGATCCTCCTCCATGGTTTCATTCTGTGTTGCCAAAAAATAGTGGATGCCAACATCAGAAGGACATTAACTGTAAAAATAATTTTACTGAAAAATATTCAATAATTTAAAATCATGAGGTTTCTTGTCACAGCAAAGTAGCTATTAGTGTAGCCAGAACACTCATGCAGGCCTGAGAGAGTGCATGTGCTGCCTGGTGAAGGGAAGTACATTATTAATGTATACAACTTGCCTGAGTACACAGTGGCTGTTACCTTATATCTAATATGTGTCAGTGGTAGACAAAAACACACACTGCTTTCGAAATAGCTAATTTGGGTCAGCCATCACGATGGAAAACTGTACTTGTGGCAAAAGAAAATCTAATTTACCTCCACGCCAATAAATATAGCAAAGCTCAGTTTCTTCCCAGCCGTGTTCCCACAGCTCCTTCAGCAGCCAGTGACGCAGAACTACCCGGTGTGCAAGTTTGATCTGCAGACTGATGGCAATTCAAGAGCACCTGCTGTATATCACAGCTAATAGAAGAAATGACCTTTTGGATTGACAGGAAAGCACCTTGGTCCTGAAACAGCAACAGGAAATTGTGTGTAGGTTGACTGAATTGTTGACAGACCACATTATCTTCCAACTAGATGAGACTTCCTTAAAGGCATCTCATCCTAGTCCTGGTGAGAACGTGCTTTGCTGGCAACAAAGACCTTAGATGTTTATTGTGTAAGAAGACCCTGTCTGAACTAGTCACTACAAAATCCTTCAATAATTAAGGAAAATAAAAATGCACTGCTGTAAGTGTCGATCTTTTCCCCATGACAAAGGTGAACTAAGGAAAATAATTCAGATGTTATATGCTGTAGATGTCTAAAGTTAGGAAAGAGGAATCCAACCCTCAGGGATGAGACACTGTAAATAACTAATTCATATCTGACAAAAATATTTTTATTCCAATTACCCAAAACATGCAGGAAATAATTTACTCTGTCAGTAAGGTTATCCAAGGTGAGAAAAAGCACCACTAAAAGGCAGCTGTAGATTTAAAGTGTGCACCTTTCTATTTCCTACACATGTAGATAGAAAACAAAATGATAGAATTTATTGATTATTTCAATCACGAACTCATGAAATGTGCTTTTAGAGAATAAATAGTAATTTGACTTGCTTTATCATAAATAAAAGAGAGAACATCATTTCATTATGCTGATACCTCCTACAGTTACATAACCTTGCAAATGGAATCTACCTGGACAGTATTTTGACACAAATATGGTCTTGAAATCAGTGATGTTTGTCTTCATTTTCTCAAAATATCTCTGCTTGCTGGTCATTTGGGTTTGAATGTACCAAATACTGACAGAATTTTTCTAAAAATAAGATCTATATTTGCACAGCCCTTAGCTCTGACTGAAGATACACTGGTTTTTCACGTACCACCTTCCTTAGCACCTGTTTCTGGTGCATAGAAGTAACTAAAGGTGCTAACCCACAGAGCAAGGATCATATTTGTGAGCACAGACTATCATCAGTGGAGAGCTGGGGCAGAACTTAATTGCTTAAGCATAAGTGTCTGGCATCATTTGGGGTGTTATCAGGTGAGGCACACCATCCTTCACTGGTATGACTCTGCTGTAAATCCTCATTCTAGGCTCTGTAAAGCTAAATTCCAGGCTCTCATATTAGCAAATTTTCATTGGTATCTAAGTGAACTCGGCACATGTTACACTCAGGACTGGTTGCAGTGTGCAGGGTGATTAATGGTTTGTGATTTCAGTCAGGACAGATGAATGAGTGAAAGTACCTGCTGCCTTTGGCAGCCAGATACTGGCTATCCATACCATTCCTGCTGCCAGAGTCAGGATCTTTGAACAGTGGAAAGATTATCAGCTTGCAGATCCCTCAGAAAAACCCACACTCCTCTGCTTATCAAGAAAGTGATAAAACAAATGATAAGATGAAGCAGGCTAAAGTATTGACAGAAATATTCTATTAGCTAAAAGGAAAAGAATCCTGTAAGATTCAGGATTGAATGATACATTTGATACATTAAGATGAATGTATGAAGAGAAAAGCTTTACTAACTTCAGTGCATTTTTGAACCAATAACTATGAAGATTTCAGTTTTGTTCCTACTGACTGCTGTTTTATTTCATAATATAAATAAAAGAAAATTAGTTTTAAATTTCCATTTTTCATGTGTTGCCATAGAACAAAAGGTAGGTGGTAGAAGGTGGGTGTGGAAATGCTTTGGATACTGAGACAAGGCAAAATGATAAAAAATGAAATAAGTTTGGTATCAATTCTTGCATTATACAATAAAATCATTCACTAGTTAAGAGAGAAACAGCTGTCCATGCCTGAGATCTGAACCTTAGAGATCAGTGTCACAAGAAAAAAAAAAGAAAAAGAAAAAAACTATTGACAAAAAAGTGGTAATGACAATAACTCTTACAGAACTTATTGTTCTTCCTGTCTCATTTAGAGATGTGGTGTCACGGCAGTAACCAAGATCACAGTTATTATGGGTTTTTTTTGTCTACAATACAGGAGTCTTTCAATCTAATTCCTGATATTCGAACAAATACAAGACCTTTTCAAACACTTACTCACCTTAGTACCTCCAAGCCCCAGAGTGGCCAGAAGACACAGAAATGGATTTGGCACAAAATCAGGACACATTGTTCCTTCTTCTTAGCCTTAACATGAAAATGCTTCTCAGCTGCTCAATTTCAGACAGGCTTGGAAAAAAGCCACGTCTGAGCCCAGCTGAGCAGGTCTGTATCCATCGCTCACCATGAGCCACAAATCTCTATCCCATGATGTTCTGTGCTCCATATGATTGTATGGCACTCCTATCACACTCCAGACATGTCACTGGTGGGCCAGCTGGAAACACACTTCTTTTGTGTTTATCATATTCAGGGTGTTTCCTACCAAACTGAAAGCATAAAACAGGGAGTCCCAAATTATGTAAATTAATGAAGAAGCCAGGTAATTCTGAATCGCTAGAAGTGACTGCAGAAAAGAAGTTGAGATAATATTTCTTTATAAAAATTTATATGTCTAGTGAAATCTCCTGAAATAGATGGTTTAAGTCCTCTCGCTTGGGATATCTAATATCAGGTTAGGTGTAAAGACAAAGTCCTGTAAAAACCCATCCAGCTCTTGCAGAGGAATGAAACTGGTAACTTGTCAAGTCTATACAGAACAATACTCCTGAACAACCAAATGTGATCCTAGGTCTGACCCTTCAATGCTGAGTACTTCTTTTAGTACTTGGATTTTATTCAGTTCACTTATATATGACTTTTGTTCACTTATATATTACTTTTACTACTGTTTTAAAGCAGCCTGTGTTGATCACCATTCACTCTTTTCCTCCAGCATCTAAAGCATTTTGTAGTTCTCATTTGGGAGAGGCTTGAACCTCAGTCTTCATTCTGCATAGTCAGTGGTAAGTGGTGTCATAAACAGACTCTGACTTTTTATTTTAAGGTTTATGACAATTAATATTACAGGGAACTAAACTCTGACTATTTTATCCTCTCAGGAGTAAGTAATGCAAGAACAGTTATTGGTAACATGACAGCAGCTCTGACAGCTTGTTAGAAAAGAAGTGTTTTATGGCTGAATAAAAGATAGTGGTTATGTACCCAGTTATTACCTATTAATCTCAAAGCACTTTTCCTACTATATTTTAAAATACCCACTTATTTTTTCTCATGCATTTAACACATGCTTTCTTCTTTAAACAATTATTTTTCCATTTCTGACCTCCAGATTTCCTCTGATTCATAGTTAAGGAACCATTTTTTAATGGGAACAGATATTTTTTGCCTTCCAGACATTTTTGAAATACTCATATTAACATACATCAACGCAAAGGTGCTCCAAGGAGGCCGTTGCAGAAGATGCAGCAATTTCCCCAGATGTCTCTAGAACATCACTTTTCCTGTCCTGAGCACATTTACATCACAGAACCTACTCAGCTAGCAACACATTATGAGTTTTCTTTTATGGTTCAGGTCACAGGATATGATCCAGAGCTATCCCACAGTCCCTGAAGACAAAGGAAAACACCCTCAACCTCAGACTCCTCCCACTGCAGCTCTCTCAGTGGTTCCATCCCTCTAGCTGGCACAGAAAGGGGGAGCAGGATGGCCAGGGTAGGTTTTAGGGATGCAGGATCAGGACCCACAGAAAAAGGAGGAGGAAGAAGAGCTGATGACAGAGGAGCTATGGACAGCTGTGAATGATTCTACAGGACCAGCCAACCACGTAACTAACTCCCCCCTTCATCTGTTTTTCAATAACTACAATACGAATTGTTCTCTTCAAGTAATTCTTTCTTATTCTTTTGGCCTCCTTCTGGAGATTCAGCTGATCTATCTTGTTTTTAATTTCTGTGGTAAAGCCTAGCAGTGACATTTTTATCATTTTAGTGATTTTCTAATATTGTATGTGAATATAAACTGCCTGTGTGTCAATCCTCCCTACAGCTTTTTCAATAACACAGAATTTATATTCTTCTGAGCATATTCTTTCAAAAATAGTGCAAAATGGTTCTCTTTCATTCATTCACCTCTCACTTCCCTCTCAATATATATATATTAAAAAAAAAAATCATCCTCAAATATAAATAGAATCCCTCACAATGAGAATCCAGGAAGACCATAATATTTTGCATAGCCTTTAAATCCTATACACAAGCACTTCTCAGAAGTGTCTTCAAATAGCTGGTTTGCACTTTCCAAGTGTTTTACTAAAATGGTGAGCTGGCAAAAGAGAACAGTTGGATCCCTGAGGATCTGCAGCTGTTGGGCAACCCACGCAAGATGGGAACATCCCCAAAGAGGCTGAAGCATGTGGAGGAGCCCATGCCAGAGAGGAGGTAAATAAATAAAAGTAAGCAGCAGAATGTGGTTATAAACATGGTCCCAACACCCTGAGATTCCTGTCACCTTGTAGGGATTGAGAGAGTCTGGATGAAGCCTCTGTCAAAAATAAGGACAGTCGAGACTAGAAAGATAAGGGAGAAGAAGAGTTGAAAATAATTCTTGCCAGTGAGAACAGGTAAGGAAAGCAGGGGGAAAAAAAGTGTCACAGAACAGTTGTGATCTTCTAGATCTTCTATTAAAAATCTGTGGTTTTACTCTATTTTCTGAGGCAGCCGAGAATGACACTGTCCAAAGTGCAGCAAGGACTAACAAAGACTAGAAAGAATTTTTGATTCCAGCATAAACAAGTTCTTCTCTGAACAGCTTTCATGTGTGTCATTATGCAGATTGATAAACTTCAAACATAGAGTCCTAGATATCATAGTACCATAGGATCAGCACTGGTGTTCAGTATATTGGATAGAAAATCATAAATCTGATTTCTCCCTTTTGAGATCACTTGCAAAGAGGGAAGAAATAGTTACCATAAATAGGAAGATATGATGATATTCCTGTTCACAAATACTTCATTAATTCTAGGAACAAAATTCATAACAGGCAGGAAGATTAAATAAAATGGGCACCACTGACATGAGTCATTTGGGGGACTAACACCAAATAAAATAGTAAAATTTTAGGTAAATATTTTAATATAGTGCATGTCTTCATTGTTACATTGAAGGTTGTTCAGTTCAGGCACAGCATTGGATAAAAACAGTGTGTGGAGACACATATGTAGCCCAAAAGAATAAAAACTTTTATGAGTAACATAGAAATAAAACCATGATATTTCCCAAGACTTCAGACTGTATCAAAGGGCAAGAAATTGCTTGGGGAGCATATGGTTGGGAATTACGGTTGTTGATTTGAAGCTCTAGAGCTACTAGAAGAAAGCAGAGAAAATTTCTCTGAATATGTTTTGACCTCTGACTGGCATTTCCCCCGATGAGATTTGCATTCCCTTTTCTTTCTTGAATGTAGAAATACATCAGGTGGTCAGAGGGTTGCTCCTACAAATAACACAGTACAAAAAGAAATGTAGATATGCGGCTGAATTGTGTTGTGCTTAAATAGACTTTTTTCCCAAAGAAAATTAAACCAGTATGATGTTATATTTCTAGTTTATTGCCAAGCAGTCTGTGTGTAGGACAAAACCCAATTGTGTGATGAATCATATCTAACTATGATGAACAAGGTACATCCTCCTTTTTAGAATCAGGGCATCAAAACAGACTGCAGAAAGTAGGAGGCTCTGCTCCCTCTTGTGTGACTACTACACAGGCACAAACTAGCAATGATTTCCTTGCTCCCTCGTGTCAGCCATGTGTAAAGGCAGAGTAGTTGGTTTGGGACTGGTTTGCTGGTGTTCTGGAGTGTGGGGGAGACTGTCTGTACTCTTTCTTTCCAAAAAAAACTTTGCACTGCTCATTGTTGAACTTCATGAGGTTCCTATCAACCCATTTCTCCTGCCGACTGAGGGACTTCCTGGATGGCATCACGACCTTTTGGGGGGGAAGTCACCCACTCCCTGTTTTGTGTGGTCTGCATCATGGCTGAGGGTCATCCTGTCATACAGCTCATTAATGAAGATGATAAGCAGGAGTGAGCCCAGCTCTGATTCCTGGGGCACAGCATTAGTCACTGGGGGTCCGGGGTCCAGGGTCTCCACGCCATTTAGCCAGTTATCAACCCACACGCTCATCCAGCCCATACATCACCAGCTCCACTATTAGGATCTCACACACAACAATTCAGAAAGCTTTGCTGAAACCAAGTTAGGCACCAGTCTTTCCTCATCTACCAAGCCAGTCACACTGCCTTGTGGAATGTTATTAGGACTTCACAGACCCCAAAATTAAATGGAAATTTTCTTTGTCCCCCCTTACTCTTTTGGACACATTTAAAAAAACATTAGAGACACTGAAAAACTAAAAATAGCTGAAAATAACACGTCAAAAGCTGGATCATTTTGAAAAAAATATATGTAAATGATTTAAACACTAATTAAAAAATTAGGCCCAACATAAAAAATTTACTTGAATGTGGATTCATAATTAATTGTGGTACTTTCTGCACAGACTAAAAATCCATAATGAAATTAATGGAACTAACATTTAAAAAGCAACAAACACTGTATAATATTTGGAATTACTTTAGTGCTACAGTAGAAATTAGAAAAGTGTATTAATTTAAATCCCTTACTGCTAATAGGTTAAATTACATATCTGCAGCCAGACCTAAGAATAATGTCAAGTCAATAGAACTCTTTATCAGTGTAAACTAATTTAAATATGATTTTTTTTTCCCCATAATATCTTACAGAAGGGTCAGTCTGTGGAGCAAACTCAATCCTGTGCAGATTTTGTCAGAGGGCAGTGACGGCCGTGGCTGAGCAAGGCTGTGGGGTGCTGGAGACCAGCCTTGCTGCAGCATCACAGGGCAGGGACTAATGACCCCAGGGGCTGACAGGGGGTCCAGGGCTGTGGTCAGGGCTGGCACTGCCTGAGGGACCCAATGAATTTTGTGATGCATGCAACCCTAAATCACAAATAAAATTCCATTTTGTGAAGGGATTGATTGTCTGAGTAAAGCATAAAAATTTATGGGGTAGGAACTGGACTTAAAAAGCAATGGTCTAGAAATACCAGCTCTCCAAGAACAGACAAGGTACATCCTTCCATGCATGCCACAGGAACAGAACAATTCCTTCTTTAATGATGGACAAGGGCAGACGTGTATCAGACCGCTCAGAAACATAGGACAGACAAAACTGTGCCTCAGGCAAACTTAATGATACTTTAAGGACCAGAAGAAGGTTTTAAAGTTTCATCTCCAAGAGTTTATTCTCTAAAAAAATATTTTCTGTCTGGAAGATTGAAGCTTCATTCACACAGAACATTTAATCTGCAGGAAGTTAGTCTATATATATATATATTTGGTGTATATATAATTGAGATTAACATAGCAAAGTCAAAGTAGGGAATGCCAGTACTAGGATTGCTTATGTAACCCATTGCTGCTTTCAGGAGATAGTCTTGAAGATAGAAATCATCTCACTCACATATGTCTATTTCATTTACTGCATGGGGAAGGCATTTGGATTACTGAGTCATCTTTAAATTGAATGGGAATTCAGACAGAAACATACTCACTCTGTCACAGGAAAACATTTATTTAACAAGCCAAACATTTACAGCAGACAAGGGTCAGGTCTGAGAACAGGTGTCAATAGGTACCTTCTACATCTTCAACAGTTGTGTTGGTTTGAGCACCTATTCAGGCATGTGGGAAAGAACCAGCTTCCCTTCTTGCTGCCACATTCTGAGCTGCAGTGGACAGAGACCTACAGCATCAGCAAGCCCACTTTTACAGACAGCCATCTTTAAATTTTCCACACCATAAATAATCTGACTCTAAACTACAAAGGTCCTTTGTTGTCACTTCTTTCAGTGGTATAGTTGATGATACCCCTCACAGTATGTCTTTCCAGATGAATATTTTGTTCCTTTAAACATTGTCTGGGAAACCGTAACCTAGGAGGGGAAGCCTGCACCCTCCCAGGAGACCCTACTGCTTGGGTCAGAGGAGGTGCTCCAGGGTGGGAGAAACAAGGGCTGGGAAACTGCAGTGAGGAAGAGGAAGATGCCTGCCCCAGAAAGAGGTAAAAAGGTCCCCTGAGACCAGAGGGTTGGAGCAAAGAATTCTCCAACTCAGAATACCATTGAGCTGTCTGGAAAGAAAGACCTGCTCCATGAGGTACAGCAGATGAGCAAGACAATAGCAGAAAAAGCCTGTTTTCTTTTTCATCAGTTTACTTACTGTCTTTGTGTTTTCAATATTAAAAAAAACCCCAAAAAATTAATTTAGTCAAAAAGGGTGTGTTTCACATTCCCCAAATCTCACAAAGCAGACAGAAGAGATGAGGCCTTGGTCAAACAATGATGCCACCTCATTGCCAAGGGTACTGTCAGAGTTCCTTCCACAGTTTTAAGAAAATTCTTTTCAATGTTTAAATTTCCTGCTAGCAAGAGTCAGCAGTGGACCCTGCACTTTTAACAACTCCAGGTATTAATTTTTGCAAACAGGAATTTATTCTGGATTTTAGATAGAAATCAAATTTCCCATGCAGCTCTAACTAATAATACTGTATCAGAAAGTTTTTCCTGGTACTTAAATAGACACATTTTTCTTCTTGCTATGCTGTCTTGCTTAGAACTGTTACTTTACATAGTGCCAAAACATACAATTTATGATTTTTAAGAGATGAAGCAGATGTGTACTGAGTTTGTAGCCATTTAAGGCATTTTCCTTCACAGAAGGCTACATCATGAAGCATTCATTTAAACTCTCACCTGCCCTCTGCTACATGAAAAACTGCTCAGAAAACAGCCTTAATAAAGAAATAATGTTTGATTAATTAAATTCTTCACCCTTGTTTTCTCTTAAGAACACAGCAAATGCACTTTTATCCCCTTCTGAAGTCATAGATCTGTATAAATAAATCCTAATATTTTCAGAAGAATAAATTAAGTTCTTCCTCAACCACTTTCCATCTTGCAATGACACATCACGCCTTCCACACACAGGAGTGCAGACACACCAGTTTTTGTCACTCGAGGCTTTTCATTCTGTAGGGTGATTTTATCCCCTACCACACACACCTGAGATTTTAAGAAAAAAGTTTTCCATTCCATATACATTGTGTTTTTCCTGATGAAAAAAGTCTGTATCAAAACCAAGTCTGCTCACAAATCTTACCCTAAAAATGTATGAGCCAACAGGAAGTGCTCACTGAGGAATTAGAAGCTGAAAATCCCTGTTGTCCTGTTGAACTGATGTACATTGTGCACCAGAAAAGCAATTTATATTGGCTTCATATACACACTGTTCTTTCTCCTTGGTTTCTCACCTGTATATCACCTACATCGATGGTTCCAGCATTGCTGGCTCTCCTGCTTGATATTATTGCCTTCTTTCTGGAACTCTATCTCCTAAGACAAAACTTCCTGGTGATGCCTTAGGTTTTGACTTTTATATTTTTCAGATTCTGTGCTGCTTAGTGTGTGACTCTGAAGTTTTTTGTAGCCTGTTCACTTCTGCTCTCTTGTGCTGGGCAGACACAACAAAGCCTCTCTGGGCCTGCTCTTCAAGGACATTCAGACTGTCCTAGGGCCAAAAAGTGTAAACCAAAGAGCCTCTAAAGGGGGGGGCAAGCTTGGGGAAATTAAATCATTAACTGAAGCTTTAATTGGAGAATTAACCCTGATATGCAAATGAACCAAACCTATAAATGTGTGAAGAACTCGTGACCTGTGGTCCATCTTGGGGTCCCTCTTGGCAGCAGCCTCTGGCTCCCAGGGTGTGCCTTGAAGGCCCTTCAAATAAATACCCACCTTTATTCCCTTACTCCTGTCTGGTCTCTGTTTCTGGGAGGTCTCTTAAGGCATCACTGGGGCTTCCACTACTGGCAGTAGATGTTTTTCAGGGATAATGTAGCTTTCATTTCTAGAACAAAAGTGTCTGTCTGTAGCTCAGTTCAGCCCTTGAAGGAAACAGGTCAAAAAAGAAAAGCAAAGCTCTTCCCCTGTGACATCTGGAGTCAGGGAGCCCTTATATTATATTTACCCCCTTTTCTAGGGAAACACATGTTCTCTTAGAGGTGGGGAGGAAGTTTTGCAGTTTACAGTCCTTCCTCTGTGACATGCAGAAGGGATCTACATTGGGAATATTAGATGTGAAGGGAAAAGAGTTGGCAAATGACCTGCTCTAATGTTTTCCTTCTCCCTCATATCCCACACTGGCTTATGCATGAGACAAGGGCAGGTATTCCAAGTGCAGCATATGGAAAGCAGCCATAACTAAAGGGAAGGCTTGTGTATCAATTCTCTTGCCTGTAAATTGGATTAAAATATTAAGTTAGCATTTCTTAGTGGCAGACAGCTTAATTGCTATAGAGTTTTCTGCAACAAATGCTAACTCTCAGTTTGAGCTACTCAGCCACAAAGCTGAAAGTTAATACAGGTTGCCTTCCACAACCCACTAATAGTAGGAACACTGCTATTCAACAAACCACAGAGCTCTGCAAAGTGCTTTGTTTAACAATAGCATAAGTGTGCTGCTAAGTGGCAAGAGGAAACACAGCAAGAATCCACCAATTTGTGCACCCCTGCAAGGCACAAAGTGGATGGAATGCACGGGCTGTACCCTCCAACAACACAAACCCTGCATTAGCTCCCACATTTCTGAAGGGAAGGTAGATTTGCATTGTATTTGGGGTGGGATGGTGCCAATGGTGCCAATCTGTCAGATTCTGCTCTCCTTATTCAAGATAAGCTGACCTTGCTCAGCAATGAGTGGATGGAGACACTATTTAGCAGGAGAAAAGGCTGTGCATGGAAATGGCTGTGCATTACCAAAAATGACAGGAGTTCATGCACACATGTTTAGAGATTTCAGCATCCTATTTCCAGATATGCAGATGGATGATGAGCCCCCTGTATACCTTCACCTCCTTTTTTTTTTCCTAGATCAGGTCATTTCACCCAGCCCCATCTCTCACTTACATCCAAAAACCTTCATGAGAGGTTCCCTCCCTCCTCAGAAAGAGCAGTTCTGTGCATCTGCCCAAGAGAAGCCCCTCAGTGCTTGAGAAGGGTCTTTTGTCATAGCCTCCATTAACACAAAAATCCTATGTTCCTTAACTGAGTAAACCACAGTTTTTACAGTCTCTTGCTGCAGGTACAATTATTTTAAAGTGCCTGAAACTGTTTCTTATGCTCTGTTTATTGTCTTTCTCACCACTCTGCATGAGCGGCACAACTCTGGCTGTACTGATTATCAGCTGTTTTAGTAAGCTACGAAATAATGTGTGGTGGATTTGTAGGATAATGGCATTAAAGTATGCTGTAGTGGGTTGACCCTGAATTGACAGACAGTTGTCTGGTCGAATCACGCTTCTCTCAGTGTTACCTATAAAACCCTGTGGAAGGCGGAAATTTAGGGGGTTTTCTTCTGGTCCAGAGGTGGCAGCCAGGAGAACAGGAGCCTGGAGCCCTGGACCCGCCAGGCCGGGCCGGGCAGCCCTGCCCTCCTGCTTCCCCCCTCCCAAGCCACAGGCGGACCCTGGGGCTCTGGGAGGGGCGGCTCTCGGGCTCTCTCCAGCGCGGTTCCTCTGGGGCCGGTTCTATCTCACACGGGACCAGCAGGAGACTGGTGGAGGAGCCTGCAGTTTGCAGCTGCCCAGCACACACTCCACGTTAAACTGAAGAAGACAGCCCTGTAACCAGTGGCGGAGTGGGACGGTAACACATCTCACCATGGTGAGTCCAGAGCCAGAGAGAAAGAGAAAACCAAGTCACGTGAGATGAAGCCAAGATGGCCATGGGGGGAAAAAGGGCGGTGCCGCGTCGTTCTCGCGCGCAGCCTAAAAGACTTCTTGCCTTGCTGTGGTGTTAATATTGTAATATCAGAGACTGTTTGTCTCTTTAATCCATTTAAAGTGCATAGGGAGATGGACAATTTGATATGTGGCTTGTAAAGGTTATGAAGAAATGCCCATGCCAGGCTATATCTGAAAGCAATAGAGGCTTTTAAAACCTGCTGGCGAAGAAAAGCCTTGGTATTCAAGCCACATTTACTCATCCTTGAAAAGAGTAATAACCCCATGAGCTGGCCTATGTTCTACAGTTGATGGAACTGTGAAAGGGTTTATGGAAATAAGAGATTTTACCTTACTGCAGATTGTTCTTCTGTAGATGGTGGCAGTTTGGAGAACCACATGAAGCAAGAAGAAAACCCATTTTCCTCTTCAAGAACTGCAACATGGACTGAGAGAGAGGAGAAGGAGAGGGAGGGAGAAGAAAAATTTTAAATGTTTTGTTCTGATTTTTTTTTTCTTTCCTTTTCTCTTAGGTCTGTTAATAAACTTCATTATATTCAAGTTTTGTGCCTGCTTTTGCTGTCTCCTAATTGTTATCTCACAGAAAAGAAATCAGAGAATAATGCATAATTTGACCTTAAAACCACTACACTAAAATTGGTGTTTCTTCCCGGTTATGCAAACTAAACCCCCTAAAATGCTTAAAGAAGTATTCCAGAAGAAAAAAAATAAGAAAAAAAAAAAAAAGAGAGAATTTAAACACACCAGAAAGTTAAAAACAAAGAGAAAACTACAGAGAAGAATAAGGCACAACAGCATTGGGTTTACCAGCTAACACAACAGCCTTGCAGATCTCAATCTTTTGAGGAACACAGATTTAGTTCTACTGAAACAATGTTGAAAATATGAAGAAGCAAACAAAACTAATTTCATGTTTGAGTTGTCCACACTGATATAATATTTCCAGAATACTGGAGCCTGTGTTCATCTTCAGATTTTTTTTTTTCTTTATTGGTTAACCTGCATTTGATGTAGAGAAGACCTTTTCAGCTACCTATATTAACATTCTAGCACGTTCTCACACACCAAATTAGCCCTGGGGCCAGGAAGAGCAAAAAAAATGTCAGGGTATCAGATAGACTGGGGATTAAGAAAGCAAAACAGGCAGGAGCGGGGTTGTTCAGTGACTTCTTTAACTGTGCTTCATTAAGTTACAGGAATCAGGACTGTGGAAAGGTCTCAGGAAAAGAAGGGAAAAATGGAACTCAAAGACCTGTGATGGAACAAGGCTCAAGATAATAATAGACAATCTGAATAGGATTAAAACAAAGGAAGAATAAAATTATTAAAAAGTAGATGGGAAGAGAATTCTAAGGAAAAAAAAACAACATTGGGCACTCAAACAGGCTCCCCAAGGAAGTGGTCACAACACCAAGCCTGACAGAGTTCAGTAAGTGTTTGTACACTGCTCTCAGGCACAGGATGTGACTCCTAAGGGGTCCTGTGCAGGGCTAGAAGTTGGACTTGATGATCCTTGTGGCTCCCTTCCAACTCAGCATATTCTGTGATGAAGTGTGAAAATGGCAGCATAACCTAAATGAAAAAAATCACCTTGGAGAAGAAAAATTAACATCTTTAAATGTATGACACAAGAAATTAATTGAATTGACAGAGTTATAAATAAGACTGTTTATTAATTTATTGCCTGAATACCTCTGACAGGAGTTTAATTAAAGCACAGTCTACAGAGTTTTTCTAGCTTGGTTTCAAACAGATTCTTAAGCTTCCTATGTTTATGACCAGCAGTACTGTGGGTGGCTAGGAAGCTCATAAACCCAGTGATCTGGAGGGAAGGGGAAGCATCATCTTCCCCATCTGTGCTGGTTTAGGCTTGTTTTCTGTAAAAGCCTCCCTGACTGGAATCCATCTTAGCTGAGCTAGCAGCTCACTTCGTGTAAACTTATTGACCAGGTTCTCCATGGTCTGTAGAAACAGGCACCTACAGGCACTGCTCCCACCAGTTGTCCAAGATAGAGGCTTAATTTTCACTAATTGAAATGGAGTTTGTTTAAAACTTTCTGAATATAAGGGTAGTAGAACACTGGTCTACAAAACTTCCAGAGACTTGCAGCATATTTTAAAGAGACATCTTTGCAGAAACACTTTCTAGTACATTTAGACTTATTCTTGCCTTATTCTTTAAATACTGCCAGACCAATAGTTGAACCAGATCAATTTTATTCAGCCTTTTTCAACTTTGGATCCCTAACAAATTTCCAGAACAGTTTTAGATCCCTTTGGAAATTCTACATATGTAGAATATATATATATATAATTCATGCAGGTCAACAACAAAAATAGTTGAAGAATTACTGTATTTAAAAAATTAAGATTCTTTGTACACAGTGTTCTGCATTAAATCAAATAGAATGATGCTGACATGGCAAACCAAAATGAAGCACAGTACATTTTGGTTGCAGATCTTCCCCATCCATAACACTCTTTCATTTTTTAATACTAAAAAGTTCACATGAACCCAAGTAGATGATCAGACATATTATTGATATCATAACTGTTTATTTGCCACCTCACAGTTCAGGGTTATTTCATTTTCCTTTTTGAAAGAATTGATGTTTCAGTCCACCATCACTAAACGGTGGAAGTAATTATTTGTCTTCATCTAGCTTTTGCACTGGAACATGAATTGCAGTACAGTGCACAACCCTTGGGGTACAGTGACATGCCTCACTCAAACCAGGGAAGCCTTACTAAAACTAATATTTGAGCACTAATAAGCAGGAATTTGTTTTGCATTAAGCATCATCAACTGTCAAATGTTTATAAAAAAAAAGCTGTCAAGGATTTAATTAAAATAATTTCCACTAACCAGCCAAACCCTGAGTTAAAACATCTTTATGAATATCTTAATTATGTGATACACACTGAAGGCTGTTACAGCCTTTCCTTGCCATTCTAATTTGAGGTCATCTATCAATGCAAGCATATCACAGCAGCAATTTAATAGGTATCATTTTCCAGATGATCTCGATGTTCAAACTAAAAGTAGAATTCACTTTCAAGGCACAATAGGAAGAAGAATGCATACTTTACTTTGATAGCTGCCACTTACAGGATAAAGTGGTTAAGTTACAGGTTTTGTTTCAATTTCATTTTAGAGAACTAAAAATACCTGATAACTTTAACTATTTTTAGAGTAGAGGGCAATTTATGTATTTGCTGTGCTTCCTTAGGTGCAAGGACTTTCCCAGTGTAAGCTGCATTACTTTGATCATTTAGACATAAAATAGTCTGCATTTCTGCAATAACAAAAGACATGATGTCTCCAAGTGAAGTATAATTGGCATCAGACAGATGACTGTCCTGAATGATCAAAATTGAAAGGAGGATGTTTCTTTAGAGACGCTCAGAGACAAGTCATCTCTTCAGTTCATAACTGGAAATGTCTGGAATCAGGGTAATGGCATAATGACAGGGCAGTGGTCACCAATAAAAATTCTGAGAACCACAAAACTGAAATGGGATGTCAGGTCTTATCAGGCCCTGTAGTACCCACATGCTCTCATTTTTAGATCCTCTTCATTCTTTTTTTTTTTTTTTTTACTCCTCCTTAATATTTTTCATGGCTGAAAAATTTTCTGACATTATTAAGTTATTCTGGCATGTCAGTAGGGCAGAGATATTTAAGTCTAATTTACAAAAGCACATGGCTAAAATTTCTTTCCTGTTATTTAGACATTTAGCTATAGCTCTTAAAACTCCAGCAATCCCTGACCCTAAGGGCTGAAAATCAGTGGAAGCCCTCCACCTTAAATTTCTATTGCCACATGTCCGATCCTGACCTCGTTTATCAGGACTGACACGGGAAATTTTGTTCGTGCTGGTATCACAGGTAGAAAAAGCAAAGAGGCTGAATTCTTGAATTTTTTGTTCTTTATTTTCTCCTACCTGCATCACAGCTAGCAAGCTAAAGCTACGAAGTGAGAGTGCAGAAGAAGAATAGTAGAATAATGGCTCCTTGTTCCCTGAGCCCTTTTTATACTAAAACTAACGTAACTTATTGTTTATAGATTTAAACCAATGTCCATGTAACAAATCTATATGTAAAGCTGAAATTGCAGTAAAAGTTATCCAATACTTTTTCAGTAGAACATGGACTCATGGGAAGAAGAAAGAGGGAATTTTAACTGTGTCACGCCACCATTTTGAGTTAATTCTCTTATCAGTTTACTATAATAACAATCCCAAAAACCTTCATATTTTCACCCTGTGAGAACTTATATACCATTTCTATGACCCAACTCAGACTTCAGCAGAGTGTAATGTTTCCAGAAGTGTTGGGAGCTTATTGCAGGGCTGTGAATCATAATGAGAACTGTACAGGGGGGTATAAATCATTCCTGAGGGCTCCACAGCTGACCCAGGGTCAGGCCCGACAGATGGCTCAGGGCCAGGTCCAGCAGATGACTGAGGATCAGGTCGAGAGCAGCTCATTTCCTTATCTTCAATATCTGGCCTTATCTCAGGTATATCAGGCAAACAAATATTCTCCACTTCCTGGCCTCCAACAGCCACAGGATGACAAATAAAAATGAAATGCAAAAACTTCAGACCAGCTTTTAAATGACAGATTGCTGGATGTGAGGCCCCATGGAACTGACTGTCCTGCAACGCCACTTTGGAACAGACGTCTCATGGAGGGAGCTGGAGCTGTCCAAAACACAGTCATGAAATAAGAATGATGGGTACTTGAGCTCACTGTGGACACTCTTACTTTGTGCTACACACACGTATTCATCTGGAACAGCATTTAGATCAAGAAGTGGGAATTAAATGAACCTGACATAAGTAACAGGACCATTTGATTATCACTGTCACCTACAGTGGGTCACATCAACTAGGGAACAGCTGGCAAGATGTACCGTGCCCTTGTTCAAGTACTAATAAGCAGTACTAACAATGCTCTGCATGGGTGGTGCTTTACTGACATTGAGTGCTTGTACAAACCTTCACCGCTCGTGCTGCTGGTAAGGATGCCTGGCTGCTCTCATTGTTAGCCAGTATTATTTGTACACTATTCAAGAGCCCACAGCAATAGAACAGAACCCTGTAACAAATTAATGGGTCTCTACTAACTGGAAATGTCAATGCAAAAATGAATTTAAAGATGTTAATTTTTCAAGCTACATGAATTGCCTGACAGCACTTTATTACAGCAATGCTATTTACTTCCTCCCCCGCCCATGGTTTAAAAAGCTACTGCAATAAACATCAGCCGATTAGCTACATCCAGCTTTGCCCTTTTGTTTACAATTTAAACATAAAAAATTTAATTTACAAAATGGCTGAGAGCTGCCTGGCCTGATGGAAAGTACCTGTGCCCATGGCAGGGGGGTTGAAAGTAGATGATCTTTTAGGTCCCTTCCTCAGGGGAGGAGTTATGAGTGCTGCTTAGGTCAGTCACACATGGATATATACTCAAGGTCCACAAAAACCCAGCTTGGGGCAGAAGCAGCACTTCTATTTCTAAACTCTACAAAATTCATAGCACAAAGTTTGGCCCATAGTAAAAATTAACAGCACTTTGGCAAAGCAAGCATGCAGTCAAAAGTATTAAAAACTACTTTGCAAAAAACAGATGTGAAAAGCAGTTCAAAGTAATGCCTGATGCTTTTAGGCATTAGAAGCATGCATTGGTATTAATACCAAGCTATTATGATCATCCCTAGTATGTGTTGCCTAGTTGTGGCAATGCTTAATATGTCTACTTGTTTCACATTTACTGTCTTACAAATAGTCCACAGCTCTTTAGTTGAATTTCTAAGGTGTTTGATAGCAAACATTTACTAAAATCTTGTGGCTTCTCCTATGAGAAGTCATACAGTATGAGCCTGGAACTGCAAAGTGACCTCATGACTCAATAGGTAATACAAATATTCCCCACCCCCTTTTCTTTTAAGCTTTTCATCAGACAGCAATGGATTTTTATCACAGTCAAGTCTTCTGAAGATAAAGATGCTGGACTTCTCAGTTCACACTTCACCTTTGAGACAGAATTCCACAGGGAAAAGTCCAGTTATTTAATGGCCAGACTGTTTCAGACTTACTTTCTGTTAAATATCATGAGCAATGAAAGGGATTCTGGACAGCGATCTTACTCCCACCACATGAAGAGTACTTTCAAGGTCTGTAAACAAATTGATCTATTGTTCAAAATCAAAGAGCGATTCTCTCCATTAAAATGATCAAAAGCCTCTAGGGTTGGTATAGTTCTAACACACCACATCTGGTATTTCTCAGTAATGAGTCAGTGTTCCAACTCATAGCCTCAGGATTTTCTTCATAGTAGGAAACAGAAGCACCTGCACCTGGTCCTTTTATTAGTGGCTATTTGGGTGCATTCGAAACCCTTCAAAATCTGCTTGTCAGAACATTTAATCCCTTCAGAGAGATAAAGGAGATCAAATCCATGCTCTGAAAAGATTCAGCAGTAGAATCTTTTGTTTTCCTCTTCAGTACACACATTTTCTTCTTTATTTGTAAACAAAACTGTTTTCAACCTGGCAAAGGTTTCTGTAAAAACTACAAGCCTTTCTCACATGACCACCAAGGGCCTGAACCTGTTCTAAAAGGAAAAGAATTGCATTCAACTAATTAAATTACATCAAAAAGCAGTTTTGATTTCATGCAGAAAGGCTCTTGTTATTTTGAACAAGTCCCTGGGAATTCTGTACGATGTGTTAATCAGCATCAAACAAGACTGAGTGGACAAGTATGTAACATACAGTATTGAAGGGAGGGGGAAGTACCAGTTGGGGAGGGCATTCATATGGGTTAACCTTAGTCCCTGCAGGTTAATGCTTCAACTGCTTTCTCTGGCCAGCGAAGAGATAAAGGCTTCTCAGAGAGCCATTCAGAACTGAAGATTCATTCAGCTTCTCTGAATCTCTGGAGGACTTTAACTTGTTGACTTCAGAAACAGCCTGCAGAGATTAGCCTCAAAAAGATCACACTTGCTTTTGTGAACACTCCCCAGTATTTACCTTCCATCAGTGGCTGAAATTCACTACTGAGATGTGCTTTTGGCTATACTATATTCAACTCTGAACACTGCATTGCACACAGACTGAAGTTCACCCAGCTGGAGCTTAGCAATCCTGCTAGAATCACTGGAACAGTATCCACAGCACTGCTAGGATGACTGCAGCATTGAGCTTTTCCCATTAAAGTGCTCTGCTTGAAGGCCACCTGCATGTGCCACACAAAGGACTGCTACGCCCCAGCACCTGCAGAATCCACTCATTGTGCAGTCCTGCTGGCACAGCTCCTTCTCTTACTCCGCTGCTCCTCCTATCACTGGAGCAAGCAGTGGGAGCTGGGCTTTTATGATCAAGCTAAACACAAGCTGAAAGGATTCTCAACTTTTGAGACCTACTGTCAACAATTTTTATGATTCTTACTTAGTAACAACAAGAAAGGAAAATGGCCTTTTCATCTCAAACACAGAATAAAGCTGGATTTTGTCACAAGAACACAGGAAGAAAACCATACTGCTGACAGAACTTATTATCAGGGCCATTTTCTAACTTCTCCCATTCTGCTGTACTTCATCAGATCATTGTGCTTTCCTCCATGAAAAACACCCATGATATCTTCAAAAATTCTATCAAAATAATACTTCTCAGATCTTGTATAAACCAAAACAACAATTAGAGATATCTGAAAGTTTTGGTGGGACTTTTCCCAATTTATGGTTCTTTCAATTTATTTTTTCACAGATTTTCTTTGTAACACAAATCAGCCATCCTTTTATAAATGCAAAATACCGAGAGAAGACCCTTCAAATTGGCTTCAGCAAAGGTGTGATGAAGTAAATCACTAACAACACAAATCTTTTGTTTAACACCATTCAGGCTATAATCAGAGCTGAAGACAACACAACTGCCAGGTAGAGCTGATTTCCAAAGCACACCATAAAGTAAGGATAGACAGACCAGTACAAATCCAGGAGCACAGCATTTCCACAGTCTTCTAACAAATCCCAAACCCTAGAAACTTAGTTTCCTATACAACCATATCAAACATGACTTAACAAAATGAACTTGCAAAGGTCAAGTCAACTTGCAAAAGATTGCTAAATACATTTTAGCATTGAAATCAAGTCTCTTTACCAAACAGAAAAGCCATGTTCATATTTTAGAGGCCATACTGAGACAAAGGTGTAATGAACAGAGTACTAAAAATACCAGTTATTTTTCCAAATGAACAAATTCTTAGCATGTTACATAAACTACCTGCAATGCACTATGTCAAACAAATACTTTATGCTGTGTTATAACCTAAGTAACAGTGTTAGAAATGTTAGCCACCACATGAAATCATTTTTACATAACCCTCAATTATATAAACATTGGAGCATCCTAGTTTCAAAATGCATTTAACCATGATGGCCCTTCAAAAACATTGCACTTTTAGACAGGAAAAAAAAGATTCCTGTTTGTTATATTCCAGTATCAGGTGCTTTTTCAAGCATTCAGTCAAGAGATTTGCAGCTAAAAATTACAAGCAATTAATTTTTCTCATCCTAATTATACTGTGGCATTAGATTAACAAAAACTATGCACTTTGCCCTTGGGGGCAGTGTTCTGTAGTAATCTGCATAATAACAACCTTTTGGCTTAAAATGAATCTCAAAGCATGTTGAATAAAAGCTTCATGGGAAGAGTTTTTAATTACCGTCAAACTTTAAGAATATGAGAGGAACAATGTTTGCACTTTTTCATATAATTGTTTATTAAAGAAAAATACAGAATTTTACAATTTATCTTAAATTTGGAAGCTGTTTATAGACAAATATTGATTTCTGAAGAGTTTTTCTCTATTTCCTCAGCTAACACCCACTCAGAAGGGCATTTTGTACTTCTGCATTATCTGACACATTATCTGAACATCTTTCTAAAGCAGGATGATTGCACAGGACAGTTATATTTGTGACAATACTCATTTAACCCAGCACTACAATACCCATTGTTCTTTCTGTTCAACTCAGTAGAACAGAAAAAAATGCAATATGGTAAGATTTTGCCAAATACATTAAATTACAACGTAGATAACCAGTTCAAGAAAAGCAGCAATTTCTCTACTTAAAATACACAACTGATAGTGTACACCTGGCAATTTATAATCTGAACACAAATATTTCAGTGAATTCTATGCTGTTTTCTATGTAACAGGCAGTAACAAAACCAAGACTTCTGGAAAGAACCAGTATTACTTTATTGAAAAAGGAATGACATATTTGACCAGTACCTACACATGCCCAAATTACATTGCAATCCTTCTCAGCAGATGGCACTTCATGTGAGGAGACTAGGTCTCATAAATTCTTGTAAATTGAGTTTAGTTTTACTTCACAGTAGGTCCAAATGAAGTCTTAAAACACAGAAACCTCTGTCTTCTCATTTATCTCAAATCCTTGCAGCAATTAAATCTTAGTATTACTTTGGAACATTTGGCAACTGTTTACTTATTTGAGTAATGAACTCCTGAAATTTCCCTTCTACTTCAGCTTAATAGTTGAGCCAAATGAAAGGCTGTTCCTCTAAACATGGGAATAACTTCAGAAAAAAAAATACTGGGAAAACCCCCAACTTTTAGAACACAGTAGGAATAATTTCTTGGGAGCAAAATCATAACCCAATTCCCCCTTTTATGAAGTAGGCTCAACAATATCCAGTATTTTAGATATCTCTTGATGGTGGCTATGTTTACCCTTGTGGTGTCAGCAGCACCTATAGAGAAGTCTGCCCTTCTTACAGCAACATAACATGCAATTAGCCTGTTCTACTAGTCAGGGAAGAATCAGTGCATGAGTTAATATATTTAAACAGAACAATGAACCTTTATCTCTGTTTCAAAAAAAAAAAAAAAAAAAAGAAATAATGGGAAATCATTTTTCCTTGCTTTAAAGAAGTCCAATTAATTAGTTGCATTTTGGAGTTCCAAAATAAATAGACCTCTGCCACACAACAATGTCACTTATTCCCCAGCTTTCAGATGTTATGAACTCCCAACTCGATCTCTGGGAATGAGACGTAGATCTGAACCATGCTTTAGAAACACATTTCCTAAACAAAGAAAGAAAACAGGATGTATTACTAACCAAGAAAATACATTACCTCAATAAACACATTTAAAGGATAACAATGTCAAGTCAGCAATTAGCAGCTTCATAGTACTTCCTCTGACATACCAGAAATAAATTTTTCATGTTTCCATAGAATTATTTCATGCTCCTCTTTTTCCAAAGAGCTCTTTATTTTAAATAAAAATGCTAGACCTTGCAAAGTGTAGCCTTTCAAACTTTGCAGTTCCACACTTGAATGCCTGATTTCACTTGTAAGCCATAATAATTTGAAGATCAGAAAACAAAGTTTTACTTTTCCATAATGATTTTGTCATCTTGAGGCGATTCATGCATTCATTCATTTTAAGTTCTCGGTTCAGTACTTATCGACTCCTAACTTCAGAACCTCACTTACACTTTCCTTTTAGGAAGGTTCTCCAAATGGTCAAGCATAAGTTAGTCTCATTTTAGCATAAAAATCCCTGTCAACTTTGTATTTATTACTGTATTTTCTTAATCATCATAATCTTTACAAGAAGACATAATAAAAAATTAGAAGTTTCTAATACTTAGGTGCCTTGAATATCTTTTTAATGCATTCAGAATTGTCATTCCTGCTGCTATTTTCTTCAATTAAATGTAACATTTGAAAATGAAACCACATCTCTAAGTGATGTATCATTTAAGTAATACATGGAACATTTACTTTTTTACCTCATACTACTACTATTGCACAAAAGAGACTGCGTGTGATTCCTTATTCAACCCTGCATCAACTTCTAAAACAGAGTAATTGTATTTCTCTCCCGAGCATCCCATTCCAGGGATGTAGAGTGCTCTCTAAATAAAATTAAGATACTTGACATCCGTTTAAGTTGTTTGCATATTATAACAGAGATATCCTTTTTTTAACTCTTCTCCAGCATGTGGATCAGGATCAAAACCATTGTACACAGTCAACATAATTACCCTTAGAAAATCAATTCAAAAGAACATGTTATCAGAAGACATTCTGATCTTACAGATCTGCCAAGACCCTGTACTGAAGAGATCTGTAAAAACCACTGAATGCAAACCTGTCTCACCAACAAACCAGAGAACTGCTTACTAACCTTGCTATCCTACACAGAAATGTCCTATTGTAATGGCCATTGTAAAATTCATAATGTTTTGAAACAGGTCACAGCTGCATCTCATGGAGACAGTAGCTCACCTCACCTCAGACTGTTTCCATCATTACTATCACACTGGTTTTATTAAAATTATGGCATACTATTCCCTGAACTATCAAGGATTTAAAATTGAAAACAAGACAGGGATTAAGTGCTAAGACTAGCTCTTTCAGCTTTCATTTCCCCTGCTCCATGAAATCATGTGAGGAAAATGAAAGTCATACTTGAGTGCTTTTTTTCAGAAAGGAGGGGAAATTGTGGAACAATACAAAACCTCTGAAATCCCCAAGGATTACTAAGATTTTATTCCTGTATATCTTATTTTGGAAGTTTTTGAAGACTAAAGTAACTGTTCAATCTGTAGGAACTCTGAAATACGAAAAAAAAAAAAAACGGAAGGGAAAAAAGTAGATTTTATTTTGAAATACCAATTAATGAGGCTGAACAGAAGATTATACCTAAATTATAGATATTTGTAAACTGAGGAGGATTTTGGTCTGAGCACTGGGTTTGGTGTGGGTTGTATTTTGCTTGTTTTGTTTGGGTTTATTCTAGAGGTTTCTTTTGTTGTGGACTGGTTTGTTTTTGTTTTTTTCCCAGTTAAGAGGAATATCACACAGCATTGCCAGAACACCTATGTTAAAAAAAACATAATCCATGTGCCTAATATTACATCTGGAGAATAAGGCAGTGATGACAACATTTTGCATCTAGATGCTTTTGATTTACCTGTTTCTTGATTATGAGATGCTCTTTTATTCTACTGAATAATCCCTCAATATTTATAAGAGCATAGGAGAGAGAAAGCAAATCAACTGGAAACATGAATTCAATATACAAGTATAATGAACTACTCTGTGGATGCTTTCACTCAGCAGTCAAGTAGCTCTAAATACATTTACTTTAAAGGATTAAGGTACAACTAATTTGAGCTATGTAATAAAAAATGAAATCACACTGCTGAGGAAGAGAAACAGCCTAAGTATACCTTAAGCAACTTTACCATTTTGCCTAAGTATTCTCCAGCAGTCATGTGAAAATGTGTCTTTATGTGTGGGTGATGATCTAGTAACTACACTAAATTATTAGATTTATTATCTGTTCTTAATACACTTGGTCATGACATCACAATGAGGACAGCATCAGCTGAGGAGTCTGCCTAAGGCACTACACCTGTGAAACCATAATCCACGTGTCTGAAAGCAGGACAGAAGTCCCCAGTGGAGCAGAAAGCCAAAGGCTTATTTGTTCTTCATTTTCAAATGTTGTTGATGTAATCACAGACCTCAGAAATACATCTCTACACTTAAATGGTTTCTTTTAAAACTTCAAGAAATTCCCCAAACTAATGTCAATCAACAGCTCTTCTAACCATCAGATACTGATCTGTGCTCTGCAAGGATTTACTTTATACTCTAGTTTACACAGCTAAGTGTGCTGATAATATCTTGTTTTTAGTGGTTTTTTTTCCCTGCAGTACCTTCAATAATGACTGGCAGTCAGAGGGCAGAAATGAGAGAGATGGATGGATGCATGGATTTCATGCAAAACCCAGAATAGCAGCAAGTCTCCATCAAACATTCATCATATTTGCAAGCAAGGGTAAAATTATTCAGTTTTCACTGGATGACTGGATTCCACAAGCACCAAAGCCATTTTTATTAGTACCCAGTTCTAGGTACCTAGAGAAATGTTCTATCAAGATACTGTATTCCATTCCCTTCTCTAACAGTTTAAGATTAGACTACTGTAATTATTTTGCAATTAGTTTAAAAGTATAGCTTTTCAAGAGCAAGTCCACACAATCTGCTTCCAGATGGCAGATCATTATTGGCACAATTCAACAGCTGTACTGTTTCCACGTATTTCAGAAGGTGATAGGGAAGAGCCTTACACTTTTCTGTGACAGAGGTAAATTCTTCTCTCATAGCCAGCCTCCACGTTTGAATTCAGGGATTTCTGACATGGAAGCCCTTGGTGAGAACAAGAGAGCTACCAGCAAGAACCAAAGAATGATTTGATTTGGAAGAGACCTTTATGATCACCTAGTTCCAACTCAACTCTTCTGAAAACACGCCTTCCACAGCCCCTAGAGTTCCTGCTCTAAAACTCTTTTTTTTTTTTAAACATATCTCATGAGAAGTGCTGCTAGAACAGCAGGTACTCCTGAATTAGTTATAGTGGGGGGAATACAGTTGTCACTTGTTACTGCAGTAGCACGTAATACAGTATTGCTTTCCAACTGCACATTAAATGCAAAGCTCTGAAGGTCATAAGTGCCTCACTTTTTCACAGAACTAAATAAACAAACACTGAACAAAAAGCTCAAACACTGCTCTTTGCATTTAACCTTTTACACCCTACAATGACTAGTTTTTAACTACTGGGTAATGCTCCTCCCATTTAAGAAGTCAAAACCCAAAATGTGATAGAACCCCAAATGCTTTACATTAGACTGAAAGAAAAATAACAAGTTTTAAATAGTGGGATTCATACACAGTAACTTACCTGCTGTCTGTGCAGGGTTTATTCCTATACCATCTACAAAGAAGGAAAAAAACAAAAAAAAGAAGATGAAACAGACATATTACAACTTAGTACATTACACTTGCAGCTCAAAAAACATACCAACAAGATACAACTATTACATCAGGTCATCATGCAGCTATTTCCTATAAAACAGTCTTAGCATGGGAACTAACAAGAAACCTTCAGCTATATATTTGGACAGAACTGAAACAGTGGTTTAGTATCTTCTCCCCATGCAAAAGAAATTTAAATAATGATACAGTATAATTAAATTCAATTTACAGTATGCAGAGTTTGTGAAATATGAGACAGTATTGATTTTATCAATAACCTCTACTGAAACTTCAAAACAGAAACTATTAAAAAACAGAAATAAACTACATTCTTACCATTTGTTATAATGGCACTTGTTGCTGCAGGAACTTTGAACTGAAGGAAAGAAGAGTAGGACAAAATAGCATTAGAGACATAGATAATGTAGAAAATATATGGATAGTATTAAATTATAATTTTAGCTTGTTCAGGTACAAAAGAAATAAGAAAAGAGTTCCTTCAGATTTATAGATATAGCTAACTTAATTTACTGGAAATGGATGAGTATTTTACTAGAAATTCCACAAATGTAATGGAGATTTTTTTTCTAACTACTGTGCAAGTGTACACCTGAGACATACCAGGTAGCTCTAGAAGATGAAATAAAAAAAAAGCAGTAGATACCACACACTGTAAAATGAGGTTTTTTTCTAACCAGGGCAAGTCTGGTTATGATTTGGCAAATTTTAAGTCTCCGAGACGTATCTCAGTAGAAACCTTCTAAGGCTAAATGGCCAGGCTTAAATCCTTCTCTGCCCCAAGAGCTTTAATCAACAAATAACAACTTTGCCCAAATTTTGATCGTTTCCACATATGTTTCATTCAGGTACTGTGAAACTGGTTCTTGAATCACAACACACTGCATAAGGTAATTTTAAGCTATGCAGTAAAAGGAACAAAAAAAATCATGCAACATGAAAATTATATCCCATTCTTTTCAATGCCAGCTCACAAAGGGGCTTCATTCTTACGGAAGAGTTTAACAATCTTTTTTTGCTCTTTTGTTTACAAAGCACTTCATTCTGCCTGGTCTCAAAGAGATGAAAAAAGCTTCAGTGCTGATCCAGAGTAGCCTGAAGTCAAACAGCAAAACTCCCATAGATACTCAAAATACACTAACTAAAATAATGCTTTGATAATGTGGATATTTAAGACACTAATGATTCTCTAAATTCATTTCTCAGATGACCCTATCACTAACATTATGGTTCCATAAGCAGGTGAAATTAACAAGTTCAATGGCAACCCCGACCAGAAGTGGCCCCTTTCTTTCAACATCTTCAACTACTCAGTCACACACTTGTTTCTGGTGCCTCATACTTGTTTATCAGACTTTTCAGTCTAGGTCTCTATGTATGGGTTGTGTGAGGATAGCTGCATTAGTTCAGAATAAAAATAACTGGGGAAAAGAAAACATAATAAAAACCCCCAAATCATCACGTATCTTTAACAGGATACAATATTCTGTATAGTGCTCTTTTCAAGTAAATTTACAACAAAACCAATCCACAACCTTCCCCCACAAGCTGTGTTTCCTTAAAGAACTTCTCTCACATCTGTGGTGTAACAGTAACAACATAAGGAGACTCAAGACCTGGAGTCCATCATCCTTCCTATTTTACTACAGTTACAATGCTCGAACAAAAGAAATTTTCAATAACCCAGAATTTCCCAGGTCCTCCTAAAAAGACAGAGGGGGAACTGCAAGAACAGACTCTTGGCTGAGTTTTTTGTCAGTTAGATGAAGAGAGCCATCACGCTTCTGAGCACTTGACTTTACTGTTTACACTCAGTCTCTTCATCTTTGTGTGCTTAATGTGAAACAACATCTCTTCAAATACTTTATGTGGGCAATTCAGATACTGAATGGTATAGGATTCCATGTGAAAGACCAACAAACAGAAGCCAAAGAACACAGTCAGTTTTTTGCATCTATCCCATATGGCTGATCTCAATACCTTCCACAATCAAAAAAACATGTGTCTTCCAAAGTCAGAGATTACTGGAACTGAATGTGAGAAGAGTTTAAGAGTTTCCTGAATAATTCTAAAGAATTTTTGTGATATTAGATGTAAGAAATTTTAATATTAAGCATTCATTAGCAGTATCTTTAAATTCTCTCCACTGTCACAAATTTTGACATCGCTGATACAAAACAGTTTAATTACAAAGAAGAACAGAAAGCACCTCAATGCCAGCTGCTGATGCATAATTTTTGCAAAGATCACTAAGTTTAGGATTCTGCAAGTTCTGCCAGGCCCCCACTGAGGCCAGTAAAGGTAGCAACCATCTGTAACCAATAGCAGTTCCTTGTGTTGAATTAACCACTGCATTTTTACCATTAAAAAGGCTTTCAAGAACATGCAAAATGTTAAAAACCAGCATGACTCTCTACTTACTTCTTCTGCAGCAAACTTGAGGACAGCTGTGAAAGGTGTACTCTCAGGCACGCTCAACCTGAAATCACAACACAAGTAAATACGTGGCTGCCAAAACAAACTGAAAAGCAACTTTATCTGCTATTAAACTACTAATTGAAACTTCACTTTTACCAATGGCAGTACTTTTGCCAAAGCTGTGCAACCAGTATTCAAGGGGGGAATAGGTCCCCGGTGCGTGTCAGATGCTTCAAGAGAAGCATTTTTAGCAGGAAATGAGAACACCGCTAAGTTTCAGCAGATGTGACAAATCTCGAGAGGTGTGGGATTAAGCTCTGTAGCAATGTCCTCTCCAGGAGAGGACCTGGGCTCAAGCTGTGGCAGGGTTGGTTCACGTTGAACATCAGGAGGAATTTTTCACTGAAAGGGCTGTCACACATTGGAACAGGCAGCACAGGGATGGTGGAGTCACCATCCCAGGAGCTCAAGAAAAGCCGGAACGTGGCCCTTAGTGCCATGGTCTGGTTGACAAGGCAGTAACCGGTCAAAGGCTGCACTCAATGATCTCTGAGGTCTTTTCCAACCTGAATGATTCCGTGACTCAGTGGAAGACGCGCACAGCAGTGGGGTAAAGCGGAAAAGCAGGGCTAACCACGGACGTGGCCTGTCACTCCGCACGGAGGGAGCCAAACGCCGTTCCCGCTGGCGGAATGCCCCGCCGGGACGGCCATCAGAAGCCACTCGCGATGCGCCCCGTTTGCACTTCCCCGCCGCCCCACGCAGCGCCGGCCCGGCACTCACACTTTGTAAGGCAACCGGGGGTCCGAGGTGAGCGTCACTTTAAAGGTGACCTTCGACCTGTGGAGAGAGCAGGGGGTTAGGGCTGGGTGAGGGAGCAGGGGGGCTGCGGGACCCCCGCTCGAGCTCTCCCTCCCTCCCTCTCTCTCCCCGTCCCCCACTCACATGGTGCTGCCGGGCCGCCGCCGCTCCCACCGACACGTCAGCGCCGCCCGCCGCGCAGGGGCCTTCGCCGGCACTGAGCTGCCCGAGGCACGCCTGACCACAAAGGGGAGATAACATGCCCCGCGGAGCCGCCATGAGGCAGGGAGTTGTCGTGTTCTTCCTCAGCACTTCACTGGAGCTGGGAAAGGGAGAGGCTGAGGGGTGGGCGAGACGCAGCGGAGAATGGCGGGGAGCGTTTCTAATGAGGCAGTGGCTCTGGCTGTTCCGCGGCTGAGGTGGGACCCCGGGGCACCGGAGCCGGCGCTTCCGCAGGCGCTGCAGGGAGGTGCGGGCGGGACGAGACGGGGAGGGAGCAGGGCCGGGACCGGGCGGGACGGCGGGGCTGTGGCCACCCAGGGAGTGCGTAGGAATGGTGGCTTTGGTAACCGGAGGCCACGTCTGCAGTGCTGTGTCGAGTTGTGGGCTCCTCAATACAACAGGCAAGGAGGTCCTGCAGAGGGTCCAGCGCAGCACCACAAAGATGATGAATCCGGAGCATCTTACGAGAGAGAGAGGAGAGGTGGGCCTGTTCAGTCTGGAGAAGGAAAAGACTGAAGGGAGATCTCTTTAATGCATAAAAATACCGCGAAGACTAGTGCCAAGAGAATGGTGCCTTTTCAGTAGTGCCCAGCGACAGGGTGAGCAACATGGCCAGGAATTAAAACAAGAAGTTCCATCTCGACATGTGGAACAACTTCTTTACTTTGAGGGTGGCAGAGCACTGGAACAGGCTGCCCATGGAGGTCGTGGAGTCTCCCGTGGAGACATTCCAAACGCACCTGGACGTGTTCCTGTGTATCTGTGATCTCTCGGTGATCTTGCCTTGGCAGGGGTTTGGAGTAGATGGTCTCCGGAGGTCCTTTCTAACTAATAATTTTGTCAGTTTGTTTTGCTCTCAAACCAAAATGTTCTGCAGATGCTTGTTGAAGTTACACAGCCAAAGGTGGATGCAAACACTTAATTCCATCCCCATAGTATTTAAAACTGCTCACATCTTCCTTGCCACAAGAGAGCTAGAAGTGGAGTTTTGTTTGGATAGTGATGGATACTTTTACAGCAGAAAACCAGCAGTTTTCTGTTTTGTTTGTCTGACTTGTGACAAACAATTTCTCTTTAATAAGGTGGCATGGAACTGAAAAGTGATTTTTGTCTTTAATGCTCATTTATCTGCTCATACAGATAATGACCGACTTTCCAACTCTGTTATGTCACTATTATGCATATACAAGACACTTTGCCAGATTCCCCTTGTTTTCTGCTGCGTGCAGGAAGGACAGCTTTCACTGCAGATGAAGTGCTTGTTATCACACACTGCTTGCCATACTGGTTGTGGCTAAGCAGTTTGTTGTGTTCACCTTAGCTGGGGTCTCATTAGGGTTAATTAGAAAAGATGGTGTACAAAAGGCAGTTTATATATTGGAGTCATTAATTTTTTTCCTAAGGACTGGCTTCCAGCACAGGTGTGAAATTCAGCTTTTCACCCTTGTGCTGTTCTTATATGAACACAGACCAAACTGAAAAAACAAATAAAAAATGAGATGTTCACTATCAGCTTGTCCAATGGCATTCATATTTCCCAGTATCTCCTGCATCTGTTACTGTGTCTCTTCACAGCTGTATTGAATTTGTGGGTCATGCACATTTTGTAATCCATTAGTGATCTCATGGCTTTTTAATCTCTCTGCTTTTAAGAGATCACACCTGAAATTAGAACTAATTAATAGTCATCTTTTAGTATTAACCTTTTCCTTTAGGTTAGCTAAATGTCATCCCATATTTATTCTTGCTCTTTTCAAAATCAGTTGGTTTTTTATGTATGTATGATGTTGTGGCTTTGGTTTATGTAATTTTGTCATCTGTAGCTTTCATTAATGCATTGCTGTCTCCTCTTTCAAGGTCATGATTGCAGTTGTGAAATAAAAGACTGATTATTTCAGCACTTCGTTTCTGGCCTCTCACTATAAGTACTTCCCCTCTGAGGAAATAAGCAGATCTGTTTTCATGTTGTTGGAGCTGGACTGCATTTAGCACCCAGATTTACTTGGTTAAATTTAGTTTGAGCATATGTGTGCTATAGTGCTGAGAACAGTGTAAATCCCGGCCTGCAGCCCTGTGTTCTGGCCATGTGGTTTTGTCCTCAGCCAAGCAAAGGAACCTACTTGTGACCAGGTAGAGGATCTGTTCAGGAAGCTGATTTGGCAAAAACCCCAACATTTTCCTTTTAGATAGTTTAATGTGGTTATCTTCACAAACCACCAACAAAGAAGGACATGAGGAGGCACAGCTATCAGGCAGTGATACTGTACTGCACCTTAGGTCAGCTTCAGGTGCTGTGGAGCTCTGTTCTGACCAGGCATCAAGAGTTTCATGGTAATGCCAGGGTGTGGTGGGCTGACCCTGGTTGGGTGCCAGCTGCTCAGGGAAGCTTCTTTGTTACTCCCCTCCTCATCTGTGCAGGGCAATGAAAACGTAATGAAAGGTTCATTAGTTCATTGGGCAGGGACAGTTCAGTAACCAATTACTGCCGTGGGCAAAACAGACTCAACTTGGGGAAATTTTTCATCAAACCAGAGTAGGGTAATAAGAAATAAAACAAAATCTTAAAAACTTCCCCCCCACCCCTCCCTGCTGGACTGAACTTCACTTCAGAGTTCTCTACCTCTTCCCCCTGGAAGGTCCCTTTTACAAACTGCTCCAGTGTGGGTCCTTCCCAGGGGATCACAAGTACTGCTAGTAAACTTACTGTGGCACCTGGAGCACCTCCTCCCCCTCCTCCACTGACCTGGGTGTTTGCAGAGTGGTTTCTTCTGCATTTTCTCAGTCCTCTGCTGTTCTGTAGGTTTTGGGGTTTTTTTTCTCCTTAAGTCTTTTGTCCTAGAGATGCTGCCACTGTTGCTGATGGGCTCAACTTTTGCCAGCAGCAGGTTCATCTTGGAGCCATCTGGCATTGGCTCTGTTGGACATGGGGAAGCCTCTGGCAGCTTCTCACAGACATCCTTATAGCCCCTTCTACTACCAAAACCTTGCCATGCAAACCCAACACACAGGGTCAGGATCTTCTGATGTAGATTTAGGAATCTACATAAAAGGATCAATTTCATGAAAGGAAGACCTCTCCAGTGCTGCAAATTCAGAGTTTTCCTATGCTGTCTCAACCTGTTTAAAAAGCTGGCAGGGTCGATTTTTTTCTTTATGAGAATTTACAGTGAATAGAGGAAGGGGAATGTGCATTTCAAGGTGATTTTTCTCTTTTAGTCATGAAAGTTAATGGGACTTGTCCTGTCTGCAAGCAAGCCAGGGATGGTTTAGAGGACTGTATTTCACTGATGGGTTTATATATAACAGCATTCTCTTCAACTCCAGAAAAACTGTTCATTTCCAAAAAATGTCTTCCCTCCTTTCCCTGTGAGTGAAGCCAGGGAAAAAAATGGAATTCCTTATGAAATGTGTTTTTGCTGCAGCTCGTAATTACCATGACTCAAATATGTTGTGTGATATCAATGAGACCTAACTGACTTCTCTAGCTGTGTAACTGACAAAAGGAATGACAATTTCAGCAATTAATTAAAACAGTTGGGATTTCTGGCAATATGCAAATGCAGTTGTTCTGTGGAAAGCTTTTAGGTCAAGAAAATTAAAAAAAAAAAAAAAAAGGACAAACCAGAAAATAACAATATAGCCCCATGGATGCTGTGGATGTTACTGAGTTGAACCAAAATACCTCTGGCAACGCTTTGGGCAAGACCTTCTCGTTGTTAATAACAATGCAAGAGAGAAAATAACTGCAGTAAATAGAAGCTGTTCATCCCATGTGCCTATATTCCACCTGGCTGGACCTAGTATAATTGAGTTGAGAAGGAAAACAAACAATAGCCTCAACGCAGAGTAGAAAGTGCTGGAAAACTCTGTTTAAAGTAATGTTATTTAGCCTGCTTTTATTCTTTCCTGCTTTGCTTCCTATTCTCCCTTTCTGTAGTCTCTGTTAGGTACAGTATATTGCTGAACATTCAGTTAGAGCTGCCCCAGGATACAGAACTGGGACTCACAATTGCCTGCTCATTCAACAGCAAGTCAACACAACCAGTTTGGAGTCTGGCCGTAAAATTAAGCTTAATTGTTTGTATTTTTGAAAGATTTCTCTTTTGTTTCTGAAGCATACACTGTGACTTGAATCTTCTAACCTTCATTGCATTTCTATGTTCATGAGTGCATGTGCCATTTGAAGAATGCCAATTATTTTGCTACCAAAGAAGTGCCCATGTGGAGGAAGAGCTTATTACATAAGCATCTATGCTAAGAACTCTATGGAAGTATCAAATCTGACATTTTAAGAAATGCAGTAAAATGTCTTCCACCTGCAAAATATGCTTTTAGCTTGTCCGTTTTGGACTGAATAATGAATGTTTGACTTCCAGGAATCTTTGGTGAAAAAGTACTGAATTAAGCCTTTTAGCAGGTACCCAGAAACTTAAGTCTTGGCAGCACCATTCTTTTCTTCTGTGCTTGCAATGAATTAAATAATGAGCATTGCCAAGCAATGGGTTATAGGAGGGAGAGGCAGAAGAAACAGCATTTCTCCAACCAACCACTTCCACACCAAGCACATGGATAACAGTCTGATCCCTTCAGCTCTTGGTGAGGCTGTGATTTCAGCAGGTGGATTGAGTAGTGCTGACTCCCTTGGGAAAGGAAAGGTCCTGTTTTTTACCCCCACTTTTGCCTCACAATCTGTTCCTGGCCTCCTGGCTACTTCTTGATCTATCTTTGTACTTGGGGGACCCAGCAGTGAGTTAATTAAAATCAGCAGAAGACATGGATGTTTCACTGCTGACTCAGAACATTAAATCAGCTCAGAGAAAGACCTGAGCTGACACAGCAGAGGAGGCAAGGAGATCTTCCCCTTCTGACAGTAAGCAATCACAGAATCGTAGAATTCTTTAGGTTGGAAAAGACCTTTAAGATCACTGAGTCAAGTGTTACCATGTTTGGATTTGATGGTCTTAAGGGTCTTGGGGATAGGGTTTCCTCTTGATACCATTTCCTATAGTCAGTATATCCCCTTGGCTTGTACATCCCCTTACCTCTCCTTTGGCTCAGTGTGTTGGTGTCTCTTGGCACTCCCCTGATTTTCACAAGCTGATCAATGGTAACTCTGTGACCTATTCCAGTGCACCTGCTTGGAATAGGAATCCTATGTCAGCAGGAGTCAGCTGCCTTTCTTAAGCAGAGTCTGATAGGACCCTTCTGTAGGAATTTCAGCCCTCCAGAAGGGAAGCAATAGCACTGCATGATCTCTTAAGTTGTATTTGTTGCAGTTTGTTACTCCCTGATGATTACAGATTCTGTGTTTTCTCTTTTTTTTTTAATAGAATTAGTGGTGTAATGCACCACTAAATGCATGTACATTTAGCCTGTTTAAACTAGCCTGTTGTTATACACCAGTGAGAAAACTTAAACCTCCTTTAAAGAGGAAGTCTCTACTTTCATGAGCCTGAAGTCCATATGAGACTTTTGTTCCTTGTTGTTTCACTGTGTTTCTCTGTAAAATATAGGCATTTATAGGATTTTTAAAAAGCATTGTTAAGCCAAAGATAGAGGAACATTATAACACTTTAGAAATGCCATGCAAAGTTAATCATCACACAGTTTGACACATCTTCATAATCTTCCTTTAACACAACAATAATTAAAACCTATTACAGTTCTCTTGTGTCACAAACATTTTGCTAAAATAATTCATGGAAATTAGATGATTTCATACAAATGTCATATTAGTCATATAGAAATCATAATGCTGGGTCTCTGGACTGCAGAAATTTTATTTTATGCCTGTATGTGGTTAAATAGTACAGATAACAACATATCAAACCAAGGATTAATCTTCTAAGTACCAGCACTGTTTTGTTTTCTTTTTTCAATTGCTTTGAAAAATCTTAATCAAAACAATAATCCAGCAATCCAGTGATAGGACAATTGCCCCAAGTTGTGCCAGGGGAGGTTTACATTGGACATTAGGAAAAATTGCTTCACTGGATTTTCTTCACTGTTGTCAAACACGGGAACAGGCTGCTCAGGGAAGTGGTTGAGTTATCATCCCTAGAGATATTTAAAAGGTATGTAGAGTTGGCACTGAGGGACATGGCTTAGTGATGGACTTGCTAGGGTTAGGTTAGTGGTTGGACTTGATGGTCTTAAAGGTCTTTTCCAATGTAAATGATTCCATGATTCTCTGGTATTTAATAAGCATTTATCCGGGTAAAAGTGCCAGCAAGAATCAAAGTTGTGTATCCTATCTGTTTTTTTTTTTCATGGAATTTGATTTACGTGGTAGGGACATGACACCATTACATATATGCACTGTGTGCTATTTTCTAGAATTTGCTTGAAATAATTTTTGTTCTAAATAATTTTCCAGATGAATAATTTTTCTGTATCCCAGTCATCTTAAAAGTATTTTGCGTATCATCTCTCTTTTGTCATGATGGCACTTACAGATTATTTTTAGTGATGGCAATGCTTTTGTGATACTTTGGTTTTATGTGCAAGAAATGTTTTTAAAATGTTTTCCTTAAGCGTCATATCCACATTTTAATTGGGTAGTAAGAAATAAAATTCCATCTTTTCATTTGAGCCTTTTTAATAAACTGTAGTTATGCAAATCTGGGGGAAGGTCACCCGTCCTTCTGGTGAGGAAAGAAAGATGTTTTTATGCAAGATATGGATATAAAGAAAGCATGTCCAGATCTAGATATTTAACCTTTTCACTGCAATGGTTAACTTTATCAAAATTCTTTTTGCTTGATTATGCAATGAGGACAATTATCTTTGGGCTTGATAGAATATTTTATTAACTGTGCTTTGGAGATTTGTGAGGAGATTGTATTTTGTCAGCTAGTTACAAAAATACATGAAAATACATGTACCTTTATTACCTGCAAGCAGTAAATTCTATGATCTGAGCATGCTGCTCTGAAGTGGCCCAGTATTTATTTCACATGATTATGCAGATTCCTTCCTCCAGTAGACTGCTCTGTGTGTTGATTTTCTTGTGTCCATCATCAGGCTGTGCAGTTCTGACATTTAGTTTTAGGACTATTATGTGTTACAGTGCATTGGCTTGCTACTGGAGATAAAATCACTTTATTTACAGGATGATTCAGAGAATTGGGCAATCCACACAAACGTATTGCAGACTCTGATAGTGAAACCTAAGAGTGCTGAGGCATAAATGAAGGCTAAGAATGTTTTTATTTTTATATTGCTTTTTTTTTCCGATAGAGAATAAATACAAATCCAACTAACGTGCTTTTGCAATACTACCAGCGTCGTTTTCTTATTGTGCTGTTTCATTTCTTAAGCAGGTCGGGCTTTACACGCAGATTTAAATTGTTACTATTGTTAAAGTGTTACTAGCATCGTGAAAAATTCAGTGAGAGATCAAAATTTCCTCCTTTATGTGCAGCCATAATAAAAAAAACACCAGCAAGGGTCCTGATTCAGCTCCTACTGCAATTTAATTATTCATAAAGTGCTTAGGCAATTAGATTTCTTAAATGAGGAATACTTTTTTTTTTTTAAATAAACTTTAAATAGGTTATTCTAGTGACTTCACAATTAACATTTAACTAAAAAGAACTACACAGATCCTTGCTGAAGTGAAGCAAGGAATTAGGCTGAATTATGTTTCCTTTTTTGAATGTAAATACTGATGAAGAGAAGGAGACTAAAGAAGAAATTAACTTCAGGGCCAGGAAGTTGTGATTACAAAAGTCTTAGTACAAGATTTCAACTGTGATATACCTCACAGTTCTTTAAACAAGGTGACCTTGTATATATTCTCTTTATTCAGTCATTTGTTATGAAAATACCTCTTGTATTTTTCATCTCCATTTTGTTCTCTTTGATGGCAAGCCCAGAAGAGAGTTTATATAATCTGCAAGTATTATTGCAGGAAGACAGTTTACTCTGTCATGCAGCTGAGGTTTCATAGATCACTAGTTTAGTGTTTGAAGGAATTAGAAGAGAGATTTACAGAAGGTGGTACATCTCAGTGAAAATGAAAGAGAAAATCTACATTGTGTTTGCAAAGTCTGGGCTTTTAAATTACTAAAGCTTTTTTTGGCAGAAAGATAAACACGACCTTTAATTTTCTTCATCTAGAACAGGCCTTTCTAACCTGCTGGGGTTCAGGACACCAGCCTTCAAATCGTGGCTCTGTTTATCAGGATTTGCATTCTAATTTCTTTGGGTACAAAGCCAAGTATTTCTCTGCATGTTGCCTTCCTGTGGGCTTCTTAATTGACCGGAGGTTTAGCTGGAGTGTTCTGACCTGGGAAATATGCCTCCTCGAGTGGTGCTTGCTGTAGCACAATGCTGAAGATTTGTCTGAACATTTAAGATGCTTTTGTGTTAGATGTGGTAAGAAACTTCTTTCTTTCTGGACCATTACCCATAAAACAAAATCAATTCTGCTAACTGCAAAATTATATTGGCATAAGGGATTTTTAAGCTTTGAAGCGTAACACTCTTTAGAAATAATCAAGAAACATGCAGAGAGCAGAAAATGACCCTTAACTAGCAAATAAAGACCAGAGTCGCAACTTCTTGAGCCAAATGAGTTTTTGAGGAATGTATAATTCATTTCAGTAACTTTGTGCTTTCCATTGCAGGGCTTTTTTATACAGCATATTATATTGTTAAAATATCTTTATGCCATCTCCTAAATGCTACTGTTTAGCAAGGCTTAGGAAAATATATTAACACCTTTAAATCCGCTGACTGCAAAAAATTTTAACTGCAAATCCAACACTACAACAGAATTTGTAAGGTTCAGCTGAACAAATGTTGGTGCCACCTTTGTAAATATTTATACCTAAGCTAGTTCCCTTGTGTACCCTTTATATTCGAAGTGAAATAAAAAAATGAAATAAATAAAGATACGTCTAGTGCAGAGTTTGTATCATTTTGAAGTAGATGTCTGAAAAGATAAGCTATTTCCTCAAAGAGCCATTTTCTTCCCAGACTGATAGGAGGAAGAGGCTAGAATAGCTAGTTCTCATATTGACATCTACTTTGTGCAAACAACAGAGTTTGGGGACATGAATCCCACACCTTGTTCCTGCCTCTAGGTTGTTCTGGAGCTTCATTATTCAGGCCCCTGGTCTGCTGTTCCTCCTGTATAACTTTAAGCACTCAATTGAATTCAACTTGATTTTGTATTGCTCTTTCAGAGTTTGGGGAGACAAAGCATAAAAGGTAATCTTTAAAAAAACCCAGCAAAATACCAGTGAACAACCATTCCTAGGCATGAAAATAAAATCCCATTAAGATCTGGAGGAAGAGGAAAGTGCAAATAGGATTTCAGTGGATAAATACAGTGATGGTTACCCTTCTTATGCAAGAAGGGGTAGCTACATTTCAGGGGCAACTTCACTTGAGGCTGATGTGATGCCTTCACAGAAGAGCCATCTTTCATCTGCAGAATTAAACTCTTAAAGTCTTCCTCCTATGAAAAGAGAAAAAACCAGTGTTTTAATGAAACACTTTTCAATTGTTTTAATGTTCACCTAGAAGTCTTACCTTCATTCCCGCTATCCTAAAGACTTCCTTTGTACTGGGATCAATTGTCCCACCACATGGAATCTGTTTGAGCTATTATATTTCTAATAATTCTCTTTGTCCGAAAGCTTCATTGCACCTATTTCTTTCAGCAATTGCTTTGGGAATCCTCACAAAGGTAAATCAGTGTTATGGTTGTTAGAAGGACAGAGTAGTATAGAGGTTAGTAAATGGTGGCATAGAACCGAATAAAAAGTTAAATGGAAAAAAAAAAACCAAAAGGAAGATGGAATAAACTCATTGAAAAGAAGCTATCACAGAATCTCAGAATGGTTGAGGTGGGAAGGGACCTCTGGAGGTCCTTTGGTCCAATCACTGCTTGAGCAGGGCCACCTGGAGCAGGTGGCAGAGGACCATGTGTGCTTGTCTTCTGAGTGTCTTCAAGGATGAAGATTCCATATCTTCCTGGACAAACTGTGCCAGTGCTGGCCTTCACAGGGGAAAAGTGTTTCCTGCTGTTCAGAAAGAACCTCCTGTGTTTCAGTTTGTGCCCATTGCCTCTGGTTCAGTACACCAGTTCAAAGGAAATGAGCTGTACAGGAAAGTGATATCAGAAGAAAAAAATTACCAATTCGATTGGAAAAGAATGGACAAAATTTGAGGGTATCACCTGTCCACTGCTCAGAAGAGTGGAAGCAAAATTGTAAAACCACAAGGATTGTTAATGAAGTAAGTAGTAAGGTCACTGAAACTACGTAAAATGGGAAAATGAAATAAGCAACTCTGAGATAACTTCAAACACACTGTTAACTTGCAAAATCTAACCAAAACTGATAGAGGAAAAAAAAATTCTCTGAATTTTACTTTTTTTTTTTTTTACCCCATAGTCTCATTATTGATTGCATTTGTACTGTTTCTATTTGGACAATTTTTTTATTATAGTCTGGCAAAAAACTCCTGCTAATATGCTATGGTGTATATTTCTTCTTCCATATCAAAGTAATTTTTTATCCTGAACAGCTACAGTACTATTTGTATTTTCTCTTTGTTTTGTACTTTCTTTTGCTGATCCCTACTCTATTTTCACTCTAGGCATATGTTTTCCACTTATCTCTGCCTTCCCCGTGCTGTACTCTCTGTACTCAATCCTGCTTGTATTGCACAAATTACCAGTTCTTCACCATTTCTCACCTTCCATATGTTTTTCCTTAATATGTAAGCCAAGAGATGGCTGCTGCAGGACTGTTGTCTAGCCTTAAATTCATAGTATTATCTGTTACATCAAAATGTGCTGCCCAATAAGCATAATAAACTCCTGGACGTGGTCTGTTCTCCCAGATTTCCAAACAGCAGGTTTCCAAACACAGAAGACCTATTCTAAAAATTAAAAAATACCACATGGAAAAGCTATGTGTTACTTAATAAAGCGTATCATGTTAATGTCTATCATGAAATGTAAAATGTGTCATATTAACAATTTTCCTTGATTTTAAGATTCACAATGAAGCATGTTGTTTTGGCAGGAAGTTCAGAAAATGAAATGGTAATGTGACATTCATTATGACATAATAATTGGTCTTAATACACACGTTATAGAAGGAATCATATTCTTACAAAACTGAGCATTCAGAATTTAGTAGGTTCCAAAATCATACTAAGTAAATTAAGAGCTAAAGACAAATACCCTCAGAAATAATCTAAGCTCATTTGTTAGACTTAATTGCTTCTCTTGCTGCTTAGATCTGCACCATAGTTTTTAATCCACATTCCTCCTTACTACCTATATCACAAATAAACTGATCGCCTTCAATAAAGTTACTGTGGAAAAAGTGTTCAAGGAAATCCTGTCTACTCAAAAGTTCCTCCAGGTTGTCATTTTTATAGGAAATTATTTAGATGGTTTAGGGAATTTGGAAAGTTTTTAGTTCAGTTTAGTTTAGTTTAGTTTAGTTTGACTTCTAATTAGGAGTGTTTATTTAGAAAGGGAGAATGTCAGAGAAGTATTAGGTTTAGGTTTTTGAGGACTGTTTCTAGGTAGTAAGTGAAGTCCGTGGTGTATTCTACAGATTCAGATTAGCCCAAAACCGCAAGATCAGATAAGAGCACATTTCCTCTGTTCTGCCTGTTGCTTTCTTGCACAATTTATGCTGAAATAATGCTTGAGGTAGAACATGTCTGTTCCAGATAAAGCTCCTACTGACTCTCTAGACAGGAAGATGATTGTGGGAACTAATGGTCTTCTGAAGCAGAGTGTCTGTTTGTTCAGTGACTTGGCACCATATGTAAAATGGTCCTGCTTGCTATTGCTATTTTGTCAGACTAAACTACTCTTTTTCCGTTCAAAGAGATTCTTCTTAACTCTGTTTCAAAGCCCATGAAGACATGTTTTATCAAAGGCTTTATGAGTATGGTGGAAGCAGATTTTCTAAGAAATCCTATTGACTTGAGTCAATTATTCTGTTAAAGCTGCTTGTATGGTTTTCAGAACATGAACTTTACAGGAAGGAGGTAATGTTGCTATTTTCTTGCATGTTGAAGGTTTTTGTGTTGTTACCTACATTATTCTTTTCAGAACTGTGGAGTATTTGAGGCTGTAAGGTGCCTCTGAAGATGATCTATTTCACCTCTCCTCCTTAAGGCAGTATCATCTAAAGCTGGTCACCCAGGTGTTTTTCCAGTTAGGGTTGGAATATCTCCAAGGAGGAAGACTACACAGCCTCTCTGGGCAACCTATGCCAGTGCTTGACTTCCCTCACAGTAAGAGGATCACCTCCTTTGATGTGCCCTTAATGCAGCCCAGGAGGCATTTGGTCTCCTTTGCCACTGGGCACATTGATGGCTCATGGTCAACTTGTTGTCCACCAGATCCCTGAGTATTTTTGTGCAGAACTGCTTTCAAGCCAGCCAGACCAGGCCTGTACTGGTGCAGGAATCAGTAGTGTCAGTGTTTATGCTCTGGAACAATGTGAAGAAAAGTGGATTAATCATTTGATCATGTGACATCTAGAGGAGCAGAATAGGAGAATATTTTGCTGGCTGAAGACAGCAGAAAATCCACTCCCTTCCTTTTTTCTACTTACCCCCAAATAAGACCATGTTTCTCAGCCTTTCTTTGCATGTTGTGTGCCTGAAGTTGAACTCATCCAATTTATCAAAATCTTCCTTATATCAGAGACCCCAAAATTGCACAGAATACTCTGGATGCAGTCTCAGGTGCTGTGTACAGAAGGATCACTTCCCTTATTTTGCTGAACTCATTTTCTAATGCAGTCCAATAATAATTTCTGATGTATTTGACCTTCATTGCTCACTTTTTGCACAACTGATCTTCCACAAACAGTTTTGTTACCCAATGGTATTTCATCCCAGACACAGGACTGGCGTTTGATCTTGTTGAACTTTCTGAGTTTCCAGTCAGCCCTTTTCTCCAGTCTCCTGATGGAGAGAGAGACTCCATGTTCTCTTGTTCTCTCCCTGAACAGCAGCCCTGCCCTCGAGCATCCTGGTTTTGCGATTTTCCACTGGCTTCCTCACGGTGTGTTCGGTCTCTTTGTTCAGGTTTTCCATAAAAATATCCTTCACAGCAGTGACCCCCAAGGAACACCTCTACCAGCTGGACTTCATGCCACTGACCACAATCCTTTAAGTGCAGCAATCCAGCTAATTTTCCACAGCATTATAGTTCACCTATTGAAACAATATCACCACTTTGCTTAAAGGATACAATAGGAGACCACCCTGAAAACTGTAACAAAGACGGGGTAAGTGACAACCAGTGCTTTCCCATCAGCTGCATAGCTGGTCATCTCATCATAGAAAGCCATTAAGTTGCAGACCCTTTCCGGATCGGTACTGATTAAATTAGTACCCAGTCACCCTGAGTCCATCATATGCCCCAGATAAAGAATCCAGGAGAGTTTGCTCCATAAACTCCTCACTGACAACAGAGGAGTTTTGTAGTTGTTCAGTCTGTTTTGTAGTTGTTCAGTTCTTACTCTTCCCGGGTCTGATGTTTGTTTTTTACCAGTCACCAGGAACCTCCCATGACTGCAACAACCTTTCTAAGGTCCTGTAGCGTAGCTTTGCAGTGACCCTGGTCAGTTCCCTCAGCACTGTCTTGTTTACTGAAAAAACTCCTTCATCTTAGATGCTGTTCTTTAGTGTATGTAGTTCTGCTTCTCTCTTCCTCCCTGTACACATACACTTCAGGAATGTGAGAAATGAACAGGTTAATGTGGAGAAATTCCAAGCCAGTGATAGAAAAATACAGATCTTCAAGAAAATTTTAGAAGAGAACACAGCTTAGATTCCTGGACTTTTTGAAGTCAAAGGGAGTTTTGCAGTTTACTTCCATGGATCAAAAATTTCACTCACACATATTTATGACAGTAAAATTTGGAACTATATCTGTCTTTGAATCAAGTGTAGAAATTTATTTGAATCTTGTTCTAAAGTTGGAGAGAGAAAAAATAATATGAACTAGAATAAAATAAAATAACTGAAAAATGGCAGCATTTGCAGTTTTTTTCTGTAAACTCTAATTCTGTTAAAAAAAAATGGGGTGTGACCTTCATGAAAGTAATTTCAATTTTTTGATTAACAGCAGATATTTATAGTGGGTTCATTTTAACGCATTCATGTGACTCTGTTCCTACAACTTTGGTTGATACTCAAGCTAGATACAGCTAAGAACACAAAAGGAAAGAAAATGTTTCCTAAATATATGCTTCACTAGCCACATTTACTAAACTGTAAGACAGGTGTCTAGAAGCCCTTAGAAAAAGGAATGGATTAGTTTTGATCTACATGAAATAGTAAATTCAGCTGAAAAGGCATAGAAATGATTATGCTAGAGCAAGTGGGCTCTTAATCCAGTCTGTTTAATAGAAACTGAAAAAGAACATATTCTACTTTTAATATCTGCAAATTGCTTGGTTGGGGAGAGTTATTTTTGCTGTTGGCAACAGTTTAGTTAGGCTCTGTTTTTTTTTTTTTTTAATTTCAGTTCTACAGCACATATTTAGAACCAATGTGTTAACATTTGTTTTCTTGTTCAAATAATGCTAATTTTACCTCATATTAAATCTTGTCTGATCAACTCAGAGAAATTTTTTCACCCTGTACCTCAATATAAAAACTAATAGTGATGGTGTGACTTTCTCATCAATTTTTCCTTAGGAAGCTTGTTTTGTTACCTGGCATGGAGGAACTAGGCAAAGAGAGTGAGATGAAGAGCCTTCTGTCATGGACTAATGTGGCATGTGCCATGTTCATGCCGTGCCTCTCACATGGACTTCCTTCTTGTGGATCCTAAGTGTGTCTGATCAATCAGTCTGAAACCCATGCTGAAGGTTCTGCTTGGAAAGGCCAATTTCTTAGTGATGATGGGTCTTGGGACCTATCAATGGGAATTGCCTCCAGACCTTTTCCAGAGCCTCAAAGAATTCCTCAGAATGGTCTAGCATGTACATTTCTTTCCTACTCTAAAAAAGAAAAAAGGGTATGGAAACCTCTGAAGCATCTTATTTTGCTACGCTGTAATCTGTTCATGTAATTAGATCATTGCAGGGTAGTGGTGTTTGGGTAGGACAGGATTTGCAGAGTAAAGCAGCTCAACCACTTAGATTTTGGTGGTCATAGCCTCTAAATGAATCCCACTCTTGTTGCCTTGCCTCCCATTATAGACAAGTCTTCTAAAGTGAGATTCCCCTGCACTACTTGATGTGTTTCCCCTCAGATATTTTGCAGCCTCAAACTTCCTGTTTCTTGTTAGTTGTTGTTAAGGGATGCCACATATATGTGTCTGATTTTTGTGTATTCTGCCCCATTTGTGTTTGGTGGCTCAGTGGTGCAGCTTAACAATGCAGATTGGTTTTGACAGAGAAATTAATGAAACTTGTTGTCAACAAGACGCATGATACATCAAATTAATTGTCTTCCAAATAATGAGTAAGAGAGAGTCTGTCATAACCTACCTGCATGTTTTGTAGATTAGAAAGCATTAAAATTTTTTTTTTTCATGATGGTTTGCTATTTTTACTTATCACACCTTAATTATGGCTACTTAAATTTTTCAATTTCTGTCTCTCATATTTAGCATGTATTATTCTTCCCTGGGTAATATTGATATTGTGCAGTATTGTGATTAAGTAGATATGGATTTTTCAGTACATTAGTCCTTCCCTCTAGCTCAAGAGGACTGGAAAAGAATGAAAGAATGATAGAAATTGAAAAGTCATTGCTCAAACTTCAAACATTAAGAACCTTTAAAATTTCTAGCTCAGGACAACGGGATGTAATATACCTGCATTCAAAAATTAAACCCACTGTAATAATCAAGAGGAGTGTGAGGAGTAAATTTCCCCACTTTTCTTGTTATTTATAATATATATAACTATATATATATAAAATATCTAGATTTAACTACATGCTCTAATTTTATTTAGGATTTGTAAGTTTCTTAACGTGAAAATGGTTTCTGAGATATGTATGTATAGATAACTGCTGCAGCTTTTGTTCAGTGTAGTAATCCTACCCTGATGTAAAAGCTTTTTCTTTCATTAGTAAGGATTTACGTTCTCCATGTAGAAGCCCAAGAAAGATATTATTTTTCATTAGCTTGATTTTATATTAAACCAAGTTATATTAATCACCTTGCAGATCTTCTCAGCGTGTCTAAAAGTAATTAAAAAAAGTATGTACATTATGATGTGAAGTTTCTTCACAGATTTTGATTTAGCAGCTTTGCCAGTAGTCAATGAATCAGAACATCAATAGAAAGCTGAAGAAGAAAACACTGTGTGAAGAAACACATCCTACTCCATTAGAAATGGTAAAGAAGTAAGAGTGAAGACAGAAAAGACAGATTTGTGGTTGGGCCTACTTCATTTGCCTAGCTCATTTCTAAAACCCGTGCTTGCCCAGGTATCTTAGTGCTAAGGGTTGATTAACCAATGCATCTTTAAATACTCAGGCTATTTAAATCAGTTAGCATAGGAAGATTTTTTGCATAATTCTGCTTAAGAACTGCATGTTCTTTTATCATTTAAATTTTGAATGCAAAGCACTACCTTAGCTAAATAAAATTAGAAAAAAAAAACCCCAGGTTTATCAGGCATAATGCCATAAATCTGCTTTGGAAATGGAGAAGTCTCATGCATAATTTCATATAGGAGAGGAAAATGATGCAGTGCAATTATTCTTTAAGAAAAATAAGCAAAATCCCATAAAAAGTATTTTAAAAATGCAGTCAGGCTTTTTGCTGTAAGCTGCAGTGGTGAATATGTAACAAAGAAGCTCTGCTGTTAGGTTTTTATTCTTTAGATGGAGTTGGAAAAGTCTCTCCCTGTCTGAAGACTTTGTTTCTCAGGCTGCTTTCCAAGGACTTGCTGACCTTGGCGAGGATGAGATGCAGTATTTCTGTAACTGCAAAGGAATGGGACGTCACTTTGCTGGAGCCACACACACGTGGTCTATTTTACTGTTGATATCTAAAGTAACTAAGACTCTAAAGATCAAACCTAAAATTCTGATTTACAATGAAAGATTGAAAGGCATACATGCAAAATGCTTTGATGTTTTCTGTCTGACAATCAGCAGCCCTAATTGATTCTGTCAGGAGTGATGAAGTGGTCTTCACAGAGAAACTGGTTGATGTAATGGAACTGGAACAACTGGAAGCATCAGAGGTGAAAATTCCATTTTGTTGCACCAGCAAGGGCAGGCAGAACACAGATGGGAAAAGCATGTTCTCTGGCTGTGAACTTTGCTTGATAATGCTACCTGTAAAGAAAGCCAGGTGGATGTTTGGACCACACATGGTGACAGCCATGACTTCTACGTGTGTCCTCAAATTGCCAGATAGCTCTATAGTGTACATACCTGTTGATAATAAGCAGCTCTTTTTGTCTGCATCACAAGTTTTTTGGAAGTTTGTATATGGATGGCCCAGGTAAGAAGAAAGAAAGAAAGCATCAAATCTTATTTGTTATGGCTGTATTCTGAGACCTGCCTTCTCTTTCACTGCATTTTGTATTGTAAGAGAGAAAAACATTTTGTGTACCTGTAGAAGATAAAAACATTTTCCTCAACCTTGGTTTTTTGCTTCATTTACAAATGTGTCATATCTCTGCCTTGTCTGTCCCATTTTCTCTCACTGTCTCCCCACCATTATGGGCTGCTTCCGTCATGTCCCACACATTGGCCTTTGAGAAATCCAGTAACAGCTCATATTCTTTCTTTGCACACAGCAAGTTAAATAGCTGTGTCTTTTTTACATTGACAACTTATTGATCAAGAAAATGTCAAAACAGAGAGCAAGATATGACATTTTAGTACAAGGAAATTCAATAATCCTTTTTGTGATATTTCCCTGAGCTGGAGAATACTAATACAGAATGAAGGTGGAGGACAGAAACTGAGATGTGTCAGTGGAGCATAACAAATCCACAGGAAGGGCTTAGCTTTACTGAAATTCATTTACGATTTTATATCTGCAGTCATTCTAAGCAAAGTTACCTAAGGAATAAAATTGACACAACCACAGTAGATGCTCATTATGAATGAGAAAATTATTCTGAGCTGAGACAGATTTGTTGAAAAATTCTGAGACTGGCAATCCTGAAAGTAGCAGTTTTGTATGGCATTTTAAGAAATATTTCTTTTGTAATGGCAGCAAAGTTGAAACACTTTTGAATTGAACTTGTTAGTCCAGTTTGACAAAGAAAGCATGAGACCAGATATCAGCTACCCTTCCCTTGGCTGGGAATCTGTGATGTGAAGACTAAAGGAGAATTACTATTGCTAATAAATACTAATGCATTAGAAGAACAAACTTTCCCAACATTTTTCCTGCTGTCTTATCTTAACTTAGGTTATTTAAGCATAGATAGTTTGAAGGAATCCTCTGGCTGAGTAGTAGGTACATCATTCTCTGCAGAGCTTATTTCTTCCTGTGGCAGTGTTTGGGGGAGGTGCCCCAGACTTCTCAGAAGACCATGGCTACAGGACGGGAAGCAATAGCCACAAGTTGCAACAGGGGAAACTTTGACCAGTTATTAGAAAAAAAAAGAATTCTGTGAGGGTGATTGGACATTGGCACAGATAATACAGAGAGGCTGAGAAATCTTCATTGTTGGAACACAATGGTCAGAACAAAATGAGGCAAGGCACTGTGCTTGCTGAGCTAATTGACCCTGCTCTGAGCAGGCTTTGTATGAGATGACCTGCAGGATCTTGTTCAAATTCGGTTGCTCTGTGATTCTGTGGTTCCAAGGCTAAGCTGCACCTATAAGCTTTTACTTAACCTGGTTATCTGCCCTATCTTTTTGTCTTGTTCTTTTTGCTTTCACAGTTTAGTCAAAATAAGATACCTAAAATTTATATATAACTCTTGGGCTTTTTTTCCAGCCTTAAATTCAAGCTTTTTGTCTCCATTGTTACACATCTCCAACGTGTTATTCTGTGTATATCATCATCTCTGTCAAGAATTAATGTGTTCCCATTCTCTCTGACCTAATCCACTAGATCTATCCCACGTAAAGTGCAACTGAAGAAATTAAAATCTCGCTGTTCAAAGGAACCAAGAGCTCTTTCTTTTATTTCAGAAAAAGCCTTTGATCTAATGAACTGAACGCTTTGAAGAAATTTGCATGGGGTCAAAATTTCCAAGCAGGAGTGGAATGGTTTTGTTTCATTGCAACTGAAGCAGTCAACATGAAGAAATAGCAATAGAGACCCACAGAGCCTGTTTTTGCCCCTGATTATAACAACACAATAGAATATCACAATATATGTCACTGAGCTGTAGACAACCTTTTCTAAAAACCAAGTAAATCTAGCAGATCTTAGCAAATTCTGAGATTCATTGTGATAAATTCATAATGTCATATATTAAGTCAAAACACCACAGTACTTATTTGTAGACTGGAAGTACAGATGAGAGCCAGAAGGGAATAAAAGATTTGGGAATTAGAGTTAATAAGGAAGAAAATAAAATTGCCTGTGCAGCAAAATGAGTTCTTCACTGTCTGGCTTTCTGGAAACCAGGAGTTCCAGTAAAGAATACAGATTAAGGAAGAGCAGCTTCAGTGTGTGTTTCAGACAGACATATCTTAGCAACCATGATTTTAAGGAAAAAACATTAAACTGGATCAAAGGTGCCATGAGTTTTGAGTACTTAAATGAGTATTTTTTATGCCACAAGAGTTAAATCACTTATTTTAAAACGCCAGACCATAGTGGGAAAGTTTGTGAATGACTGAATCAATAAAGAGTGTGTTTTTAAAAGGCCATCTTCCTAAATAAGCTGCTGAAAGTAGGATGGGCAAACCTATTAACAACTGAGGGAGCACATCCAAAGTCATATTTCAAGAGACAACAAATTTCATCACTTGCCTGTTAGTCTTGCTCTGTGTTGCTAACACCTGGGAAGGCAGTTAGTCACTCTGAATATATTTTTTAGGGAATACTGCTTAAGTAACAGACATTAGAGTTGTTTATCTACTTCAAATGAAAATTTATGTGGTAGCTCAGTTTATGGATAACAACACCCAGAGGGATTGTTATAAAATTCCTGTTTGTAATGCAAGAGATTACACATAAATGTAATCATTTTATATAAGAAATATGGGTATGATTTGTTTTCTTGAAGATCATTACTTTAAAAGTATTTCAAATGAAAGAAAAAGAGCTGGGGAATGATCAGTTGTAATCAGTGAGGGGAAGGTAGACCTGATGTTTAAATGAAAGCTGGAAGTTAAGCAGGCTTCTCTGTAAAAGCTCAGCCTATTGAAAAATCCTGCTAGGTTGCCTGTAGTACTACAGATCTTAATCAGAAAGACCACATATTTATATATATCTATCTGTAGACACATACACACACACATATAAATATATATAGGTCATCGTGGCACACTAAGCAAAGTTACAGAATTTCTTCAGAGAATACAGAATTCTTCCTATGGTCAAGCCTTGAAAATAATTTTGCTAATTAATTTCCCCCCCATTTTAATTATTCATTCTTTACAGTCCTGCATAGAATCAGCAACATTGTCTTTGTGTAAGTGATTTAGTGTCCAGATTTCCTGCTGCTGGTAAACAGTGAAATTTCAAATAGCAGCATCTAAATCGTGTGCAGGTAGAGTGTGATTTAGTAAGCTGTTAGTGGTCGGTTCAATGGCTACCCTATATACAGATACCAAGGTTCAAACCTTTTCAACCACATTTTGTTTCTTTGCAAGAAATTGTGGGAGGGCAGCTGAATAAGGTATCATCTAGCATTTCATATCTGTCCAGGGTTTTCTTTCCTGAAACTCATAAAGATCCTCCTGCCAGTCTTTTGAAAATTCCAACCTTCCAGGTTTCAGGATTGTCAGGGAATTTATTGGAACCACTCTGATGTGCTGTTGTTCATAAACCTTCCATAATGAAATGCGTCTTTTTTATCACTACTGTGTGGTTCTTCCAACTCTATGATTTTGCAAGGAGAAAAAACTTCAGGGCAAATAAACTGGCAGAGCTCAGGAAGGAGGTCGGTATCTGGTTAGCATTATATTTTAGATGCTTTTCTGTTGAAACTGCTTTGCCCTTTTCCAGATCTGATCACAAGTTCCCAGTGCATAACAGCTCTCTGAAAAAGCCTGCATTTATAAAAGAGTTTGTGCAGGACACGGTCAGTCTGTTTCATCACTGGGGGGTTCTCTGAGAAGGATAAATTACCGAAGAAGGCAATGACTCACCGAGAAGCATTTTAGTGATGATCAGTTCCAAGTATGTTTTGGAAGACAAAGACAATGTTTGTCAATCTGTTTGAAGAGCTTCCCAGTGAGAAGTTTAATGCATTTGTGGGAATTGAGTTTCTGTTTTCACAAGTAAACACTGTAAATCATAGACACAAAGCCACAGAAAATGAGAAATAAATAGGTACATTATACTTCAAATTATGGGGTTGAAGTTTCCACATCACCTAGAAAATAACAATTTTATTTAATGGACATATTACTGAAGATACATGAAGACTGTTTTACCCTAGAGTTCCTGCTTCTGTCATTGGTGTGTGTGAACAGTGAGTGTCTGTCAAATGTTAATCTTTCTTCTTTCCTCCAGAAAAATCCTGCTGGCCATCTCAAAGTGTAGTAAGGATAAAATCTTGAAGAAGGATTTCCATATTTCTTTGGCAGCATTTTAAAATAATTACTCTGTAATTTATATCCTCAGCTGCCTCCTCAAGGAAGACCCTTCAGTAGTACTGGGGCTGAACCTACTTAAAACAACTTGCACAATAATGTGTAACTCCTTTGGAAGAAATTATTTCCCTTTCCAGTTGGTCCAGCAGTTGACCTCTGGAGGCTGTATGCTCTGGACTGGTGTGTTAGTTTTCCAGAGACAGATTTCTGTGTCTTTCTCTGTATTTTGCTGTAATTTTCTGGCTTTTAAATACTGTCTGTTCCCATCTAGGTTTCCTCAGAAATCCTCCTGACTTGTTTGCCTTTTTCCTTCATCTGTGCAAAGACATATGAGCAAACTGAAGCAAGGAAGATTTGTTCCTCTGCATTTTCAGGAGAGGCAAGGCTGTAGATTATGATAAATCTCTCTACCCAGAAAGGCCAATAAAAAAGGGACCCAAAATCCTTTTTTCTTCTGTGTTCAGTCAGCTGGTTGATACAGGCTCTCTGGGAAGGAGAGAGTGGTAGGTGTAGGAGGTGGGAGAGGGGCAAACGTGCTGTAGAGAGTAGGTTGGGCTGTTTCACAGCTAGAGCCACAGCTTTTTTTCAACAGGAGAGAGCTCTAAATGCATTAGCGAGCCATTTGGTTCAGAGAAAATAAAAGATGTGAAGAAATAAAAGAGAAAAACCACCCCCCCCTTCTTTCACATTTGAACACACTGGATTTTCATTATAATCCATTAACCTACTCATAGCCTTTCATTGGAGCCCTTGGGAGGCTGGAATATTTTTGGCAATGTACTGTTATGAAAAATACAAGTTAAAAACCCACATAACTTCCCCTTCCCAGAAATTGGAGCGGTCATAGAGAAATTTAAATCTTTTCTCTCAGCATACCAAGAAGAGTGTGAAATTGCATGAACATCAGATATGTTTCATTCCATATTTGCATGGCTTTTGTGTAGAATAAAAACATCCCCCATAATTTGCCATAAATTTTTCAACTTAGTTAGTACTCAGTACATAGGGCACCCATGGTCTTTTAAATATGTGCAATTAGGAAAAAAACTACTTATAAACTGGGAGACATAATGCACTTTTAGTTTGGAAGATAGTTCAAAAAGTAAGCAGGGTTAAGCACTGTTTGAACTGGTAAATTCTTCTGATTACCACAGAACTATTCCCTTGGTTTCATTGAAGGCATCTGCAGTGTAAAACAAGAACTTTCTGGTCTTTCTAGTTTACATGGTAGCACATTGTTTTCCAGGTTCAGTCTGAGTTGTTGCTATGATGCTTTACATCATTTAACTTAATGTTTTATAAAGCACCTACAAAATGCCCACTTAATTACCCAAGCTGCCATCTTCTTAACTACTGTCAGGGTTGACAGCAAAGGTGGTTGTGATTAACTGTGTGACAAACAATACCATCCATATTGAATTCAGCAGTTTTTTTAAACAGTTTCTGAAATATGGAGTTCTAAAGTCTACAATCCAAACCTCTGAAAAGTGGATAATAATCCTTCCCTGCATTTTTGCTAGACTTCTTCATATGTCATCATTATCCTATAGACCTTTAAGAAATTACATTAAGTATCCCTATTCCCATTTCTGTGCATTAATCTAAGCAAGGACAAATTTTTTCTTTTACAAAATATTCCCTTCTGGATAACTGTTTGAAAGCCATACATTTGACTTGGAAAAGGTGCTGCAAATTTGTGGAGGAAGTAAAATTGGAAACGCTTTCAATTTTGCAATAATTGATAATTGTAATAGATGAGATTTTACCTCTGCTGAAATGATTCTGATTTTTCTTGTAGAAACTGGATTTTCTAAATTTAATAATGAGAGCTTGCATTGTTTAATATGCAAACTATGGATGTTCAGAGTTTTATCATCAGATTAGGTTTGAGCCATTGCAAAGGCACTGTAAAAATATAGTAAAGGATACATGAAAGACATTAGAACACTGGCACTATGGTTTTAAAATACTGTGTATAAAGCTTTGCTTTTGCTTGAAATTGACCTCTTATTAACTAAATTAACACATTTTGCTTTATAGTCATTGGTTAAGAATGATACCTTTTAACTGTTTCAGCTCTGAAGTGTGTTTTGGCCACATTTAGAGAAATCCATGGTGAAAATACGCTGGTAGGAAGCCTCAGACAGAAATATGTTCTATTTTTTCTATTCATTATTTGTTGTAGCTGAGAGATGGTATACAAATGAATTATCAGAACATATATCTTGTTTCAGCAATATTCTATCCTTCTTTCCAGTACCTATTTATATAATTTCCAACAGCTCTTTGTGAGTTTGGAATTGTTAGTATCAGCTGCTGGGTAAGAAAATTTCATTGATTTTCCACAAGGTGGCATGTAAGAATCAGTCCATATTTTAATTAATATAATCATTTAATGTACACCTGGTAAATGTCAAATGCATGTGCAAACTCAGTGAAGAAGGAATACATTCCTAGTATAGAGTGTGCTGTAAATGGCTATTTAAATACAGCACAGCAAACGCTGCTCTAGCATTTGTTGAATTATGGAGTTGACTCTTATTGTAGAATAACTTACTAAAATAAAATCTAAACTAAGCATGTCACAGTTGCTTGTATCATGAAACGAGATTAAAAACTGATTCACATAATGAGATCCCATGGAATTTTCCAGGAATTACCTTAGGAGAAATTATTTATTCATGATTCATTATGATTTATTCATGCTTACATTTTATGAAAGACAAACATCAGTATCAATATGTTTCCTTAACGTAGATAAATAATTTTTAAAGTGAGCATTTAATTATTAAAAACTCTTCATACAGTCATTTAATTTGTGAGTTACAGTTCAGCTTCTGGTCTTGAGAACTTCCTGATCAAACCAAGAAATAGTTCGGATCCAAGTTGCCATCCAAGCAGAAGCTAGTAAAGATATTGCTTATGTAACAGTGTTAGGCTAATGAGTGGTTTCTTCCCATGATGGAGATCTCCACATATTCTCAATTTCCTAGTATTACAGTAAAAGAAATAAAGTTTGCTGATTTACCACCAAAAAGTTGCTACTATGGTATTTTTCACGTCTCATTTAGATACTGAGTGGACAATAAATCTGAGAAACTCCGTGCTTGTAACAGATTTTGAGCAAAAGAGGCTTTTGATACCCAAACCCAGGCACTGATCTACACAGTCAATAGTAAACTGTAGGCCCTGACAAATCCTACCGAAGAAAGAAAATGGCATTTTTACTACACTGCAAACACTGTACACAAGGCATCTAATTTTGCAATTACTCTGCAGTGGATCTCTGCTTCTTTCTACAAATGTGAAATACAATCTAGCAGTATATAGCAATGTTCTCAATTCCATATCAAAGACATCTTATTGCCATCTGCTATGAAATGTTCCCTGAAAAATCTCACCTTTTTAATTTTATTACTCAGAAAGATTATTTTCCCACAGGTGGTGGAAGAATAACATCATTTTAAATGGGTAGGGGACATCTATATCGTACCTATGCCATATATGGCTTAGAGAAATACATACAAAGGGTGAGCAGGAAGGAAAAAGAATCCCCAATATGTCTTTGATGACCAAGTTCTAAATTCAGGGTCGTTTGCATAAGTAACAGAGCTAAGCAGCATTTTGTCTGAAATGCTTAGTATTCTTAACCCAGGAGAATGTCCATAGTGAATTGCTGAACTTGATCCTTGATCTGAGGCTGATCATCTCTAGAACTGATTATCACTGAAATTAATCCTTTTTCAAATAAAATTCTCAGAAGGCCACAGAGGTGTCTCTCTGCTGTTGAGGCCTTGAAGGAAAGGACATTTCAAGTTTGCTGTTGGAATTTCCCCTGGGTTTCTGTACAGAAGGAAATACCATTCAAAGTTCCTACATTTTAGGAAACAAATTTCTCCCCCATTTTAAGAAACAAACTTTCCGGGCAGCTTAGAAGAGAAGACAGGAGATGGTAGAGGGATAAACAAGCAATTAAGAACTGCCATGAGCTCAGGCATCTTGCAGGGTTCTACACACAGTGACAGTGGATAGTCTTGTGCCCAGTGCAGCTGCTGATCTGCTGGCATTAGAGGTCTGGAGACACCTGCCTCCCTACCCAAGCACACCACATTGACAGCTGAAGGGCAGTTAGCAGCACTGGTGACAGAAGGCTTTATAATTTTATGCCTGTGTTGACTGATGCTTGCCATTTTTCACTAGAATTGCTCCCTTAAGCTGTGATACAGAATTCCAGCATCAGTTAATTTTTTTCTTCTGAAAGAACTGCTTCAACCACTGCCATGGGCCCACTTGCACTTCTGAAGGTGAAGAGTTGCTGAATTTGTTTCTACTGGTGGAAGACTGCACTTGATTTTTATTTTGAGGCACCAGCTCATTCACTAGCTGTCTCAAGATGTTCTCAACTCAAAAAAAAAAGTTAAGTAAGAATCATCATTGTGGTTTTTACCCTTTGTTTCCTCACTTTGCCTGTGAGCAGCAGCCTGAAGCTGGGGCAGCAGAGCACGGACTGGCTGTTTTTAAAGCTCTTTCTCAAGGGTATGCCAGCTGCACGTGCCTCCTGGGAATATTTTCACTGCAATGACTTTGTACCTTCCTTGAATCAAAGGAAGAGTCACTTTTCTGTTGCTGTTGCTAAAACAATTCCAAGTTATTGAGCCCCAAAAGGATTGGCTAGTGTGCAAAGCAGCTCTCCAGCTTTCTGAAAAATTACAATTATCAGTAATTAAGTAAGTAAGCCAACCATAAGTTGTTCTTCAGTTGCTGCATGAAGGGTTTTGTAACTTTATCACACTGCTTTACAATCTGGATGATGGATTCTCATTCACTTAATGATTATTCCAAAGTAATTTCAACTAGAATTATGCTATCAAATACAAAAATGTAGAAGTCTAGTTAATGTAATTCCCTGAAAATCTTATAATATTCTTATGGCAATAACAAAATATTTGAAACAATATTATCCAATTACATGCTGGAAAAAAAATCCAGCATTGCAGATTAACTGACTATTTATAATTAAATAGAAGTAAAGTGTGCTAAATAAAGTTTAGGTGACAAAAAATTGACTAAAAGTGTTTTTGAATTTTCTGTCTCTGTGGAAAAAGAAAAAAATTTTATTCTTAATAGCAGTTGTTTCTCAGAGGATGTATAATAAGAATGTAAACAAACTGACTACTTTGCACTTCATTATTGCTCTGAACATGGCCCCAAAGCAAAACAAATGTTGTTGACATACTCCCCTGAGTTTATTCGTTAAATATGCTGACTTGTTTTTTCTGCTTTGATGAGATGTATCAGTGGACTGAAATGTCACATCCTCAAACATGGTACATACAGATAATGTCAGTGATGTCAGAGAATTATATTAATGCTAACACACCAAAACGTTAGTAGAAAAGTGAGGTTTTAGTAAAAATCAATTTTTTTTCTCTTGGCCTTTTCAGTGGTGTTAGTCCTATTTGTACCTTTGTAATTAATTTTAAATGTCACTAAGACCATACCTGTGGAAATGCCCCCCAAATCAGTTTTATCTTTTTTGGTGTGAAAAAAACAAAGTTAGAGTTTTTTCTTAATGAGATAGCCTTCTGTTGACTTAGAGCATAGTTTTAAACACACTGTACCTTTCTGTCTTCACATTGCTGGTCTGTGTCCTCTGTGGTCCATCTCAAAATATCTTCACCTTTCTTTCACATTTCATCAGGCTTTGGCAAGGTGCTGGAATAGGAATTCTGTGACTTTTACTGCATTTGCTACATCTGTATTTGATTTTCATCTGCCTCTGTAATACCCTGATGCTGGAATGGAGGTCACTTTGTGAGGTCTATCTGTATCTTCTGTGATTCTCACTGTGCCACCCTGAAAACATCTTCTGGAATTTAACTAAGTCTAAAACTAAAATAGGATTTTAGAAAAATTTTATTGGGTTAAGCCACATTTTGGTATTTAAGAATTCATGTCCCTGGTCACTCAGACAAGGAAATTATATTAAAATAACATAATGTCTGCCATGGTATCAGGATCTGAAGCTGGTTTTTCTCTTTGATATTGATTCAATAGTTTTTAGTAGTTCCCACTTATGCATTTACTGAGTACATATATTGAGTTTTTAATAAAGTTCAGTGTGTTTGTAATGGCAGAGGCTGCAAAACTGATATATCGAGCCAAATCTTATTTTGGTGGACTGGCTGTGGGGATTACTAGAGATACAACTTTCTTTTTTTTCCAACCAGGACTACTAAATCAACAACATAGAAATTCTCCATTTCAGTAATTGCACATTTCTGCCTCTTGTTGATATACTCACTTTTATTTTTCTTAGCCTTGTATATCATTTTGTACATTTTATCTGGAGGAAAATGTGTATAGAAAAAGGAGATTCTCAGAATAAAGGGTTCAAATTGTCTCTTCAACATATCTGTATCTGTGCCCTTATAACTCCTCAAAAAAGCTGAGCCCTCTCCTCCTTTGACTTATGTGTTTTTTCTCACTCAAGCTTGGGTTGGCATCCATCTCATCCAATCTAGTCCATAGACTAGAGACAAACATCTGAACTACTACATTAGACTCCAGCCATTGTCAAAGGAGAATAACAACAATTTCCTAAGACAAATCTGGCCTGTTTCGGAAGGCCATATTATGAAGAAATAAGGTATGCCATTAAAAGCTTATTTTCTCCCTTGTCTGTCAGAGGGATTGTTGATGATACCTCAGATGTGGAAGTGTGCAGGGTAGTCTCATCTTCTGTGTTACCAGCCTACAGCTATGCCTTAACTGTTTAGAGAAAGAGAACTGGACAAAGTTTTTGGGAATTGCACACCTTTGACTTACCTGAATACCTGACAGTAATACCTGAAGAGTTCATAATTTATTTCTGGGCCAAAGTGAGATGTCAACACTGCCCTTTAAAGGCCTGAGAGCAGATTCTCCATCAGAAGTGCCACAGCTTGCCCGCCTAGACTGTCTCCTGGGGAGAGCTCTTCTGCACATCTGTGCTTTGAGGCTGAACATCTTCAGTGTGTTTTGTCTTGCCTAAATGTAGATCCTGTGTCTGAAACAGGCATTCTTATTGCCAGAGGAGAAAAAACAGTCGTTTTCAGGACATGATTCCTCAGATCTAGTTACATTTTTACCTTAGGATTAAACACATTCCTCAGAGATGCTGGTACCTCTCCACACAGAAATGCAGTTCAGCTGCTCCACGTAGCTAACTTAGCTCTCCACATAGCTAAGTAGTTCAGCTCTGAAGGAAGACATGCATTCCAGATGTCTCTGGGCTGGTGAGATTAAATCTTCATATGCAATCCATGCAATACAGTGAAACAGATCTCTTTACCTTAGTTTCATTCAAATTCTATTTTCTTGAGTGTTTGCCTCATTCTTTTACTACATCTTTTCTTTGCCTTGTATATATGCTCTGAGTCTTGACTCCCTAACATTGCTTCCTCCAGGAATTCCTAAATTCAGACAAACAATAAAAATGTCCTTACTCCACTAATGAGATGCTGTCTATGAAAATGTAAGCTTTTGAAAAGATGCTACAATCCCCTTCCTGGACAGCACAAATCAGAATCCTATTCTTCAGCTGAAAGCTTTGAAAATAAGTCTAATTGTAGGTATGGTTTATTTCTCAGTGATAATTACTATACGTATGCCAGCTATGTAAGATATTTATTTTTAAGCTTACCAATAACCTCAGTTGTGGTAAATATTCATTAAAAATCCCAATGTTGTAGTACTTTTCTTTGATTTAGTGTATTAAAACTAAGCCGTTAGTTTTCTGTGCAATCCATTTCTAATGATGGTAACTGTCTTTCTATAAAGACGAATAGCCTTGAAAAACATGTTTTAGAAATTCTGTCATGACAAGAAAGATTTGTATCAGTACAGGGGTAATTACATTTCTTAAAAGCTTTTCCATTCCAGTATCAATTAAGAACTTTGTGGCTTTCTTCCACTATTTCATAACAGTTACCCAGAAGATGGTTTGTCTTTTTAATGCTTTCTGCTGTAGAGTTGTATATTATGATTACAAACATGAGTGATTAAATTCTAAGAATTATCTGGACTCCCTTGACTCTGTGAAAACAAACATGGTAATATGCTGAAGCACAGACACTGTGCTCCGTTGCAGCTCTCATCTTGACAGTTGTAATTTTCAAAGGTTACATTTGTAACATGTGAACTTTGTAAAATTCATTTTTTCCTAAATAAATGAATGGCCACTATGAAGATAGATTCATTTCCAGAATGAGCTTCTATTGTTGTCAAAAGAGGGCACTGAATTGCCTGCCATATAACGTGCCATGGAAAGAAAATCTTTCACAGTGTATGCAACACAAATATGTGTGCAAACACCTCTATGGTCATAGAACATTATACTTTAAATTAGCAGTGATTTATCAGAGCAGGAATATGGTTTTACATGTGTGTTGTCTTTTTGGAGCTGAGTACTATTTCTTGATTAGTTTTCACTCATTATTTAAATAGGTCACTAGTCATTATCTATTTATGTTATGCCAGTTCAGAATAAATAACTACTACATTTCACTGATAGAACTGTATGCTTCAAACACTCTAGAGTAAGATACATGAAAGTACTTATTTCTTTGGGGAAGTAAATTATCCATGTCTGATTGAAATGCCTAATATAAAATGGATCACAATTCTGACTGATCTAATTTCTTTAAATACACTGCTGTTCTTAAAAGTGTAAGTCTTTTTTTCTTTTTTTTTTTTTTTTTTTTGCTGTCCATGTGTGTACACTCAGCCTTTGCTGGGAGGCAAATGTAGTGTTTTGTGACTCGATGTTGATTAGAAGCCTAGTCTGGAGGTCTGGAACCTTCCTGCATTTGCTACTGACACAGTTCAAAACCAAAACCCAGAGTCAAATAAATCCTTAGAGTTTAAAACCTGTAATTCCAACTTTGAGCTGAGCTTGGCAGCTGAGTCTACCTGACTTTGACATGTAAAGCAAGCTGCAGTGTGGTAACCAGAGGCTACTTTACATCACACCCCCATGTTTTGGGACCCTTGAGGCTGCTTTCACTGTAAATTTTCTCAGGTCTCCTGCTAATGTGTAAAGGCAATACCTGCTTCTCAGCCTCCTTGGCACTCACCTAGCACCTCAGAAGTTCTCGAATGTTAAAATAGGAATACAAATGTGACATAATTAAGTTCAACATATAGCAATTGTTTTTCTCTTATGTTTTGCTTGGACTTTGCTTCTTATGCATGAAGCCTGAAGAAAATCCTTGCTTCTCTGAAAAAACTGATATAACTCAGTGTAATAAAAGACAATATTTTTCCCTTCAACACATACACTGTTTAAGAGCATCTCCACAGAGTTTTATTTAAAGCGTTGGCAGGTAGCTGAATCTTAGTGATCACACGGTTACCCATGGCTGTGAAACAGGTGATGAAAATTAGTATTTACCTGCCTGCTCTCAAAGACTATCTGGGAGGTTTGCTAGCTGCCCATTCCTTACTTTTACTGCTTTTGGCAGGGCTGTCTGGGTGGTGGCCACTCCTCTGGTCTGGGAGAGCTGTTTACTGGCAGAGCACGTAGCTGAAGGGCACTGATGGGCAACACAAATGAACAGCATCTTAACAGCTTTCTTTGAACATATACATTAGCAATATTTAAAACTGAATGAGGTGAATAACACCCAGATAAAGTGTGATTGTGTCACCTCTTGACTTTCTTTCATAACAACCTAAAAAGGGACAAAGTGTCCCCGAAATCAAAGGCTAGTTCATGTGATGTGTTCTCTAGAATTAGGGCAATTAAATAGAGACTTAAAGAAGTTCAACAATTTATAAAAAAACCCACAAGATGAATGTGGTAACCTTCATTTCTCATTTCTTTAAAAGTTTAGTCATGCAGTTATTCAAAAATTCCTGAAGTCATATCTGACCTGAACAGATTTATTTTATGTCAGAAGCCTTGTACACTCTGCTGCCAGTTTTGTTGTTCATGATATTGCATCTAGTGTTCTTGTGTTCTTCAGCTTTTAAAAGCAGGCAATTGCAAGATGCATTGCCTTAGAGTAAGTGGGAGATCTGGATTCCTTGATAATTTAACATGATGAGTTCTTTTTATACCCATGGGAAAAAAAATGCAATTTCATGGATATTGTGACAGTGCCCATCAATTTTTTTCAGAAGGCTGAGGAAGCTTTTGATCTTTCCTGAAAATTAATGAACTATTGAACAGAAAAAGAAGTGAGAAAGAAAGAAAAAAAAAATCATCCTCATTTTTCCTTTGCAAATAGAGTAATTTCCCACAAAGAAAATATGTTTATGTCATGAATCAATACAGCAGATTTATTTCTCTACCAGAAAATCCAAAGCCAATGAGCACAGTGTAAAACACAGCAAATGGAGAGCAGGTGAACTCGGAGGAAGGGGGGCTGGGAGCAGCTTTGCTGCTTTGAAGGTGATGATGCAAAGTTACATTTTGTTTGTAATACTGTGGTCATCTTTTTCAGAATCACTGTTTTTACCATTCAGCCTTAATAACTAATCTGATCTTCTGGTTGCTACAAGGCTCTGGTAGCTCAGATTTCTACTAGACAAGGTGTCTGCTTTACCTTCAAGTGAAAACATGTCAAGGGTGAAACTACTTGCTATTTTGCTAAATGCATTAGAGAGGATTCCTTTTCTTCCATAAAATTTTGGATGAAGATGAATTTATATACATATATATAATTATACACACACACACACGCAGACACACACATATATATATAGTGTGTTTTATGTTTTCAAAACAAAAACTGACTTAATTGAAAACTTCAGAAAAATGCAGGTCAGACCTTGTTTTGTGTTCTAATGAAATATCGTAAGTTAGCTTACACAATTGGCTCAGCTAGGACTGGCCATACTTTTTTTTCCCCCTAAGTCATACAAAGCAGGACAGGACTATTTTCACACCTGACAGTATCCCTCTCCTCCATTAAAGTGAATCAAGTCAGCTGGAAAAGTATTTATTTGGGACTTAATTGGGCTAGTCATGGACTTTCAGTTCTAATGTGAAGCAGCCTGTTGGGCTGGAACCATTTTGTTCCTCACTGGAGGAAATCAATTTAGTATTTATATAGGCATTGTGCATTCAACTCTAATTTTTACTTAGGCTTTACCCTGTACTGTTCTTCCTCTGTCTTTCACACAGGAGAAGCTGACAAGGATTTCAGAAATCCTTTATCCTAGTTGCCAAGGCAAATGCTCTTCAAATCAGGCCTCCTCCAGGAAACACACTCGATCACTATAGTTTGTAGTGCCTTTCTCACCCTGCCCTCTGAAGGGGTAAATAATGTTTCTTGTTCTTTCTATAACTATCTAGAAGAAAACCTTGGCCGTCCCAGTTTTTGCCTATTCCTGTTGTACCTGGAGCTTACAGGTAAAGTGGGAGACAGGAGGGTCACAGTGATATATCCAGGGGTCTACACTGGGCACTGCAGAGCAGACCAGTGTTAACTCTCAGAGGAATAGGGGCAGAATATGGAATGATGTCCAGGTACAGTGTAACTTCTCGGTCACACTCGAGCTGGGGCAAGTCTTGGATTTTACCTGATGTCTAAGGAATTATCATTAGATTTTTTTACTCTTGTGGCATAGTCCCATCAGTCAAAGAATATAAGCAAGATGCCACTTTTTGGGTGATGATAATATTAGACTAGAAAACAGTTAAGAGCTCCAAACAAAATGTTTCTATGTCCAAACCCTGCTTAGTTTCACCAACCTTTCTCACTGCTATCTCAATATTAAAACATTCTGTCACTCTGCAACTTTTTGGCAATATATGTGTTTAATAACTTATTAGCTGAATCAGTGGGACACTGAAAAGAACACAGAAAGGAATTTTTTTCCTTTTGCAGAACTGTTCTTTAAAACATCTTGGAATAAATAAAATTATTGTCAGTAACAAGATGCTTATTGAGTTGATGACATGAGACTCTCCCAACCCGAGTGGAAGAAAAGCAGAAGAAAAGTTCAAAAATAATTGTGTTGAAAGAGAAGTGCTCGTAACTTTGGGAAAAGTAGTTCAGCCTTTATTTTGTAAGAGATTTTTTCTCCTTTAAGTTATATACAGAACAGTTTCTAGAACTTCTCTCCAGTGCATTATTAGTTATCTGTATTTCTGTCCAGCAAGAATATTCTGTACAACAAGAGATGCTCAGGTCAAAAAAAGGACAGGCTTAAGCATTCACCTCCTGTCAAAACCACTAGTATTTATGACAAATATGGGAATTCTGAAAAGAGATGTCTGTGTGTAGTACAGCCCTGGGATACAAAGCACTTAATGCATTGCCTTCATACACTAGCCTTGGTTTTATTGGCTTTATTTAATTGCACCCTAAGGCTTGCACAGAAAAAAAGCCTTTTAAAATACATTAAAAATGGCACACATACCATCTGTGAGATACCAGGCATGCTATAGGAAAATGTGGATTTGTTATAAGAAAAGAAGTAAATCTATTTTGATAATTTTCAGCACCAGATAATTTTTCAGGGGAACAACACTCAATTTCTAACAGTGATTGTACAAAGTAGGTCAGCTAAGTAGACCCTGGGTCTCACAGCAGCATGAGTTTCTACCCTGAAGTGCTTAAAAGATTTTAAAAGGCACATGGTAGAAGAAACAGGAAGATGGAAAATGAGAAGAAAGTTATAACAGGCAACCCAGAGGCAGCGGGATTAGGCCATGCCACTTGATTCGTTTACTTGCGTGGTTAAATTGCTAAACCAAAAACTGTGGAAGATGTGGTGGAGTTATCCTTAATTTGGGGAAGGTGATTGTTTAGTTGGACTTCCTTTCTTTGTTGAGGGCACCACCTCTGCGATTCTGCAGTCCACCCTGGTCTGAATGAGAGGGGAATTGTAGTCCAGCACTAACACTGGATCCTCAATCATTTCTTATTTGGGAAGTCTGTGGCAGCCTTCTTCTAATAAAGTGTTATTTCTTTGGCGCATAGAAGGCTGCAATAATGGGGAAGAAAACTTTGACAATAAACAATCTGTTTTGACATGTCACCTTGGAAAACAAATACTGAGCAAAGTAGGTCAGCCAAATGGGAGAAAGGCGACTATGCTGTTCCAAAGATGTGTGATGTGTGGGCCGTGCACCGGGAAGAGGATGGACGGATAAGGCAGCTGGATATGTCTCATGGCAATGTTCAAGTTATGGTAGGCACAGCATGACAGCTCATGAAGGCATGTTATGGTAGGCCTGTTCCTCATATTCCATTTTGAGTTTAATTTCCCCCAGGAAATATGGTTTTTATGCTTTATTGTGCATCTTTGAACATCTTTGACGTTATTTTCTAGATCATATTTTGTTTTGCCGGATTTGAAAGCACAACAATTTCTTATTAGAAAGTGCCTGCCATTAGGAAAAAGCAAATTCTCTGTATTACTACATCTTTCTCCTTATAGTGTTCCAGTTATACTGACCCATTTGTTTGTTAATCATTGATTTAATGACAGTATCTCAAAGAAGCATTTCAAATCAAGAGCTCATCAAAGCTTGCAATGAATAAACAAACTAAGAGCTCATCCCTGCTAATCCACATCATTACTGGGACAACTGAATTAGGCCCCAAGGTCACTTTGAGTTCAAGTGAAGACTGCCTGGACGGCCAAGGATTCACGGAATTCAAATATTTCTTTCCATATGTAACTCTTCATGGAACCATTTTTGCTAGACTTTTCTCTTTTAGAAGCTATTGGATTATCTCTAGCTAGAAGTTTAAGTCTTGTGGGAGGTCCCCTAAAATTTATATTCTGTGAGGACCTTTATCTCCTTGATTCTTCAGTACACCACAGTTTATTTCTGACACAGAATCCTTGTATCTCAGAGAGAAGTATGACTTAAAAATGTAAACAATTATAAAGACATGGGCTGTTATTTTAGAGCATTATTTTTTATAAAATTCTTCCACTTTTTTGAGGCCTTTTCAGAATGGATGAGATTAAACCACTGCTGAATTGACTTAAATCATAATTAAACTTTAAGACATACCCATCGTATTCCAGAATTCACTGGAGGAAAGTGCACATCAGAAGTAACCAGTCCAGTTGTGTAGATGATGCATAGAAGTGTAGCTCTTTAGTGTATGACATTTTTTGTGAGTCACTTTTCAAAGGACATAAATGAATCACACCTAGTTTACTTCCAATCACAAAATGCTGTTAGCTATTACAATCAAACTTTGCTACAGCTCTTACCACAATAAAAATCCAGTCTGGCAGCCATTCAGTCTTCTCACATACTGGCAATGATTCCGAAGGTATCCTGTCTGGATTGTTTTAGACTGCACTCCAAGGACCTGGATTTTTTCAACTTGGGAACAGAATTGGTCATTCAGAAATGAAACTTTAAAGTTTACACTTATAACACAGTTAAACTTTTAAGTTCTACAAGAAACAGTCAAATTCATGGACACCAAGGTTTTTTTTTCTTTTATAAAATATGCATATATTTTTTCAGTAGTGTATTGTGTAAAGGAGGGACCTCAGGTTCATAAAATGTATTTTGAGAGGTGGTTATCCCTTTTTCCAGTAACATCACGGGGAACAATTCCTCTCTCCCTGGAATGTCCCTGTGCAAGATTTGGAAATAAATAAAGAGATAGTAATAAATACAGATAAATAGACCTAAATAGAATGTCTGGGTGGTCTGGTTTCAAGCTGAACACAACTTTCTAAGCATAAACAAAAAAGGAACCATAAATTGAATACCAAACCTTAGAGAAGTGTTTGGTAAATACATTCACCTTTTTACTCAAAGTAGAAGATGTTGTATTAATAACTTTTTAAAGCAGTATTTCCTCAAGCAGTTTTCCCTGAAGGAATTAATTCAGAAAGGAAGCAATTGGAGGAAAGGTTAATGGAAAGTATATGAAGAACTTCTGCAACTTTCAGTCTTCTGAAAGAGATGCTTATGCTTAGATTTAAAATAATTTAGATTTCAGTAATACTGAATGGTCAATAGGTGAATGTCCCTGGCAGTTCGTTGGTTAAACAAAAGTCTCAATAAGCCTCATGTCCAAGTGTGCACACCTGGATTCCAGACCAAGTTTAGAAATTGAACAAAAGCCCTGGCAACAACAAGCCCTGACATTAGGGAGGCAAAATTTTCATTCCAAAATGATGATGATGATGATGATGATGGTGATGATGACAATGATGATGACAACAACAATGATGACAATGATGATAACTAGGGTAACACTTGTAGGGTGACATAAAAAAAACTAAACCTTCCCCTGTATTTTGAATATTTTGGAATCCTGCTGAAAGAATCTTAGACCTGTGAGTGAAGGAACGACTCTTGCTTTTTCTCACCAAAAATGTCTGGAAAACACAGCTTCATGCAATATTTATGAGCAAACAGAACAGTGCCAAAGACATACCTGACCTATCGCCAAATATTCCTACAAAACACAAGCTGCAAGACTCAACACTTGAACTGTCTTCTAGGTGACAAGGGTGTAATAACAGAAAGAAAAATAAGGAAGAGTTTTGATGTATAATCAACCCACCTAACTCCTAATTTAAATGATTAGAGTAGGAGTAGATTCACACTTGGCTCCAATGTTAGTCAAAAGTGCGATAGTAAAAGTGTGTTCTGGAGGTACCTCCAGAACAAGACTTATATCAGCAATTAGCTTTGTCTGTATAGGGAACCAAGAAAAAATGCAGGGGTATCCAGAGAAAATTCAATTTGTTCTGGAAAAGAGAAAAAAAATAGAAATAATCTATACAACATTTTTAAAAGGCATAAATGCCACTCACTTACCAAAGGAAATAATAGAAAGCATTGCTTTTTCCTAAAGAGCTCACTCTGTCTGAAATGACCATTACAAATTGCACAGAACTTCATATCGTTCAATCTTTTCTAAATTTTTTCAAACATTCTTGTCTGCAGTTCTGCTGTGCTCTGATAATTCAAAATTTTTTGGGAGAATAACTGGTCTTGGTCATTTCCCTTAACACATTTTGAGTTCAATTTAAAGTCTTGACCTCTTTGGGGAATGAAATCAAAAAGAAAAAAAAGTATTTTCTTATAATTCTAATAACTTTGATAGGGAAAGAAAGAGCATGGGGAAGTAAAACAGTACTTTTGCTTAGGAGTAATTGTTCGTATAACTCCATTCATCCATAAAAGAAAAGAAAAGAACATAAAATTACTTCATAATTTGACATCAATGAGCAATCCCTGTGTATATTGAATTGTGAAGAGTGATTCTAGCTAATGCATTTAGCAAATGTTGGAAAAAAATAATTTTCAAATTTAGGTTTTCAATCATGTAATTGCATATTTTCCCATAATTTAGTTTCCCCCTTTTTTGTTCTCTTGTTCAAGGATATTGAAATGGTATTTCCAGTCTTATTGCTGTCTTAGTGACATCGGTAAGAACAGATTTCAAAGATTTTTCTTTCTCTGTTTTTGAAGTAATTGTCCTCTGCATAAAAAACCAACTGGAGGCAAATAGTCCTGCTAGATACATTTGGTAATGACAAAATTATTTTTTTAAAAACTCGTCCAAACCCACAATATCTGGTTTGGGGATTGTATTTCATCTAGTACTGTGGCATTGCTGGAAGTTCTGTGACAGGATATTGTAAGTCCATTGGCCATTTAATGTCCTCTGGATCCTGGCTCCATTGAATCCTGTCTCTCAGAATACCTCCATTGAAAAGGGGAAATTTGATGCCAGAGAGAGCTGAAGCAGCTGGGCTCACTTGGAAGGAAGACCTCAAAATGAAATTTTTCAGAAGGGCTTTTAGGGAGAGTGAAATTTTACATTCAAGAAGACAGCTTAAAATCTTTCTTGCTCAAGAAATTTCTAAAATAGAGCTCCAGTCCCCAGTCCTGGTTGAAATTTGCCAAAACCTCTTCCTCACATGAGGCTTCTCAGTGTAAGGTTACCAGTGGGCAGACATTTCTGTGGCTGGATCTGTATTCTTCTATAAAAGTTTAACTTTCATCTGTCATTATCATAGTTCCTCTGCTCCTAAAATTTACCTCATTCCATATGTCACATCATATTCCTTCTCCTCTCAATTTCAAGGGTTCAGAAAGAGCCCTCGGTGTCATATAAACCTGTTCCTTTAAGATTTGCCAGAGGTAACTTGAACTTGTCTTGAAATAGCTGCACAAGCGTTTCAAAACCAAAAAACGAAGCTTAGCAATTGCTTGGCAAATTGTACTTGTCATCTTCTTAAGGTGGAAGATATTACAGAAAGTAGTGCTTTTTTTCTCCCTAAAGCTTTCTATTTCCAGGTCAGCTGTAAATATTCTTCAGCATCAATATTGAAAGATTGTTCTTCTGCTGTGTTTTAAGGGCTTCGCTGTGCTTTGAAATGTATACCTGCAAAAATGGTGAAGCAGCAGAAAATATCCATTTTTCTCCCTGCCTAAATATATGCAGCTGAATGGGGACAAACAATTGTTTCCTTACATTTTTACTTTACCAAAAGAGGAAATGCTCCCAGGAACATGACCTGTGGCAGTTTTCCATCCTATTGCACAAAAGTCTTTCCCCTGTTCATTGCTTTGTACTTTATTTCTGCCATTTTTTTCCTGGGTTATTTTCCATTTCTATTTGTGTGTCATTCACTTCCCTTTGGTATTTCCATAGTCCCATATAAAGATTAAATTTGATGAAAACTGTTTGAAAGCAGAGCAACATGGTGTTGGATTAATTAGGCAGTTAAATATAACTAGAGGAGTCCCTCTGCTACAAGTCCTCAGAGACACCATTCATTGATTACATGCACACATGGGAATATAAATTAGAAAGATTGATTCACCTGATGCCCAAAACCAAAATGCAAGTTTGAAGTTTGAATTATAAAGAGAATTTTTCAGTCTAGTACAATTAAGAGGATTTATATTTGCACAGATAAAGGTGTTTCAAGAATGAAAAAGAGTTGCATAAGAATAAAAGGAACTGTTAAGTTAGGGGTAAATACTTTTGAACACCTTATTAGCAAAAACTTTGAATATGCCTGAAATGAAGCTAATTTCTTTTACTTAATACTTAGTATAGGATGTTTGGGTTTTTTTTAAAAAAATCATTCATGAAAAATAATTTCCAGAAGCCCTGTCTTGCCTTTCAACAGAATCCCTATGTTTGTACCCTGCAGAATTTAGGGGTTCTGCATACAAGGATGAGGGAAGATTCGTGTCTATGTGCTCGTTACAAACTTCAGTAGTGATAATGAGAAGGGGAACTTTGGTGTCTTCTGCACAGAGTCCCTGATGATGCACTGCTGAAATCAGTGAGCGTTGCCCCCCTCCTTTTATGACCAGGTGACCCACCTAGTGGACTAAGACTGTGGTTGTAGTCTACCTGGATCTCAACAAAGTCTTTGATACCGTCTCCCACAGCATACTCCTGGAAAAGCCCAATGGCTTGGGCAGGTGCTCTCCTCACTCCTCTCTTCGTGGTGAAGGGTGCTGCCTGCAGCTGGAGGCCAGTCACCAGGGGTGTCCCCCAGGGATCAATGTTGGGTCCTGTTTAATATATTTACTGATGATCTGGATGAGGGGATTGAGTCCAACATCAGCAGATTAATAAAGGAGTATGGATCTGCTGGAGGGTAGGGGAGGGCTCTGCAGAAGGATCTGGACAGGATGGATTGATGGGCAGAATCCAATGATGTGAGGTTAATAAGACCAAGTGCTGGCTCCTGCACTTTGGCCACAAAAAAAATCCCTGCAGCACTGCAGGAGAAAGAGTGTTTGGGTAGAGGCCAGCCAGAAAGGGGCCTGGGGGTGCTGGTCGACAGCAGCTGAACGTGAGCCAGCTGTGCCCAGGTGGCCGAGAAGGCCAATGGCAGCCTGGCCTGTACCAGCAATGGTGTGGCCAGTGCTCTGCTTTGCTAATGTTTTATCTGCTACAGTCTTTCTTACCTTGTGCCTCTTCCACTGCAAGTCTACCATTTTTCCACTTTTTCTGTAACATCTTTCCTTATCTTGCTTGGTCTGCTGGAGAGCGATGCGTATGGATCATTTGATTGGGTGGTCAGAAAGTGTATGCTATTCTTCTCTGGCCATACCACCAGATGAAACTGTGTCATCACTCAGACATAGTATAGTAATTTAAATATACCTGCCAGATCTAAAAAAAATACATTTTTTTTTATGCTTAGAAAGATGAGGCTTTGAGCCTTTGCATGTTGTTTTGAGTTACTGTTAATGGCAGGAAGAAATACTTTTCTTTAGTGAGTTATATTGACTGGTTGATTGTAAATGTATCTCCCTCCGCCTATTCTACAGACCATTCTCTTGCCCAAGAAACAGCTCCTACTTCTGTAGCTATGCTAACAATATTTTCCTAAACATCCCATCAGCTCCAGGCTTTGCTTGTCTTTTTATTTCTCTGGACTGAATGTTTTCATTACTTCTTGCATGTTTTGATCTGCTGTTGTAGGAAAAATGGAATTCCCCAAGAATTCATTCTTTTCTTTTAAAGGCTGAGGAAATGCTTCTAATTCATTTTATCTAGAGGAACTTCAGAGGGAAATATAAGGAGCATTCATTTCTGTCTATGGGGACCAGAGAAGAAGATTAGAAAACTAGCAACAATGATACATCATTTTGATAATGCTCAAACTAATATCATAAGTTCAGTGTCAAAACTCATGAGTTATCTTGGACATTATATAAATTTGCTCTTGTTTTATACTTCCCTTTATACACTTTTTGTCACCCTTGCATCAAGGTTATTTAGAAAAGAGGACCTATGTGTGACTCAGTTTAGTTATTCTTAAATTCTTACAGACTCTAAAAATTACACAAATGTTTCATTCTTTGTTAGAATCCTGTGAATATTATATAAGAAAATAGGACTAGATGGGAAAAGGCAGATTGCACAAACACACAGTTGCAAAAAGCTGTTGTACAGATGTTAGTCTGGAATTATCTGCTGTGTGCTTTCCAAAAAAACACATCACAGCATGCAACCAAAAGTTATTATACATTGCAGAAAGAGTGAACAAGCACCGCCAGTATCTGAGAATATTGTGTATGTCTAATTAGGTGAATGTGAGAAGTAGATAAACCTGAATATGTTTCTGAAAATTTGAATTTTAATTAAAAATATTTTAAACAGCTCAGTAAGCAACCCTGAAGTTAGTCTCTTTGCAATTAAGTCTTTAATGCTGCAAACGGTGAATTTGTCACAGCAAATAATTTAGTAATAGTTAGGTTGACCTGCTCTCCTTAATCCTTTCTAATTACTGTTCTTCAGATATCTGCTATGGCAACTGTAGAATAAATGTAGAAAATGAGATTTTTTTTCTTTTGTTGACGTAAGTAATGTGATGATAAATTTCCCACCCTTGTTGCCCTGTTTCTCCTCTGCATTGCAGCAGTATCAGCTTGATGGTACTTTCACAGGTCGCAGTTATGCCTTTGAATTCCACCCTTGTTTATGGGCCATCTTTCCTGAACTGGCCAATCAGTGCTTTGTACCTTATCCCTTGGTTTTCTGATGATGTCTATTCCTGTCAGTAATCATCAGAGATAAATCGCTGATAAGAGTCCATGGATTCTGTTTTGAACTATTTTTTACATGAGGTCTAAATGGATGTAGTCTCTAAAATACTCAGTTCCTCTCTTTAAGTTAGCTATGGTGGATTTCTACATGACTAAGGGTGACATCATCTCTGTGTGGGAAGTACTGAAGAGAACAGAAAGCATCTGTCTGGAGTGACTTGCTACTTTAGGATATTTTCCACAAAATGTGTTGTACCTAAATGGATTTGGACATTAAAGTGTGGACTACAGCTCATAATGTTGGAAGAGCTGCTGTGCCCTAAACTGTAGGGGCTCTAAGAAAGGCCTTATGCTCGTAGATGTGTCTAGGAAGTAGAGTGGAACAATAGAACTGGATCTATAAAATAATAGAGTTGATTCTGAGGATCTGACATCCACACTGTATATATTTAGATTTTTCTGGTTTGGTTTGGGTTTTTTTTTCTCTGCTATCAAGGACTGTGTCCATTTGTGCCTCAAATGCATTAGATGAACACCTAGAATTGCTTCCAGATGCTTCTAGATGCTTCCATCTTCCAGCCTAGTTTCATCCAAAAGGAATTGCAGTTAGGCACTCCATGACCACCCTGAAATAGAAATTGCAGTATAGTCCATGGGGGAAAAGCAGGAGATTCAATTTCAAGGAAAACTTCTGATCTGAATTAGCACACTGAAAAAGTAATAAAGAGCAATGAGTAGGTGAGAGCAAGTGTATGCTGCATTTTTAAGTGCAATACTGATATATTGTATTTAGTTCTCTTATACATGTTTGCAAGGATATCCATAAAACAGAAGTTATCCAAGAAAATGAATCACTGAAAGCAAATAAGCTCTTATCAGAGTTTAATCTGTTTAAGTTATTAAAGAAAACAAATAAAATTAACCTAAATGCAGGTGTAAGTAATTTCACAGAGAAAAACACTAGCTATTGACAAATGTGTTACTATAGTGAAGAGTGGATAATCATACAGCTAAGGCCTAGATAGAAGTTGAATGAATGTAAATGAATTTGGATAATAAATAGAACAATAAATCTATAACTGTGCTTTTGGATAAAAAACTCTACATGGAAGTGATGAACTCTGCATCTTTTAATACTTTCCAAAAACTTCAATTTGGTGTTTGTCAGTAAAGATTCTGTAAGACCTTCAACAGACAATTGAAATATTCTTTCTCTGATGTCAGGAAAATATTAGAATAAGTGAATAAAAATGAAACTTAGAAATCAAAAATTAGAAATTAAATAAACTATGTTATTTGGTGCATTACTGCTTATTTTCTCTTACAAAATTCATCAGAAAGTATATTGAGGCATGTAATTTGGTGCTTTAGAAATTATTTCCTCCTCACAAATATCCTCATAAAATACTTGTGTGGTTGTCTTTTTATCATTCTAGCCAGACAGATTTAAAAAAAAAAAGGAAAAAAACCCAAGAAATATTAAATTTCCACATTTTGGTAACCTAATAGCAAATGAATTACAAGTATCTTCAGCCTTTAAAAGATAAGAATGAATTCTTGGGAAAATCTGTTGTTCCTACAACAGTACAGCTAAACCTTTGTCTCCAGCTGTTTGGTTGATGGTTTTTTAACACTCATTTATATTAAACCTTGAACACTTCCAGGTTTGGGGCATCCAGAACTTCTTGAGGCAACCTGTGCTGGTGTCTCACCAGAATTTCTTCCTAATATCTGTTCTAAGCCAATTCTCTTTCAGTTTAAACCATGACTCTGTGTCCTATCACTACATGCCTTTTTCAAAAGTCCCTGTTCAGCTCTCTTGCAGCCCTCTTCAGGTACTGGAAGGTGCTCTAACATCTCCTCAGAGCCTTAACTTCTTCAGGATGAACAACCCCAGCTCTCTCAGCCTGTCTCCAGAGGATGTTGCAGCCCAGGGGTTGTCATCGTGACCCTCCTCTGGACACTCACCAATGCATTCTTATCATCATATTCATTCCATAGGATATCCCATAATCATCCCCTTAGGTAGCATCAGGTCCTTTTTTCACACCCATTTTGATAAAAACCAGAGTGGATGTTACGTTATCCTTTCAATTATATAAATGCAATTAGTCTGTTATCCTAAACAAATTAGAGTGAGAGGTGTTCAAAAAAAAAAAACCTATACAGGAATAAAGTTTCCTTTCATGTGAGTTGAACAAAAGGCATTTTGTTACAATTTCTTTAATTGATAGACTATATCGACCTTTCACAGTTTTTAAAGTTTCTGAGGCTGCTTTTCCTTGCCTGAATCAGCAAGATTTTAAAACATTACTATAATTAATTATTTTATTCAGAACCTGTTTTAAGACTTGACTCCTTCTTCCTGTGCAGTTATTTCTCCTTTGTTTGAAGCGCATTTTTTAAGGTATTGAAGTAGAAACCAACTCCAGGAAAACTGTTGGGCCTAATCAGTGTATCTGTATTTTCACATGTGCTTAAGTTTCCTCACTGTATAGGGTGCTAATTTCTTTATTGGGAACTAGTAGACCCATTAGATATTGTTAGACAGACTTTGGGTCCTAGTTTAACAGGAAATGTTTGGTTCCTGGTTCCAGAAATGTGTCACTTGAACATAGAAAATCAAGCATTTCAGTGCAGTGCAAACCAGACAGCTGCAAACACTGAAGAGAAAAACCAATGTAAAATCTTGCCACATTCTCAGAAGAAGTGTTATCCATGAAAGTTATAAGTAACTAAAATACCTTTGGAAGACTGATCTTATATAAGACTAATTTTTGAGAAATAGGTAGAAATTTTTTTTTTAATGGATCTGAGAATATGCCTTTAAGGAGGAAGAGAATTTTTCTAAGAGCTTGAAGCGTTTTTGTTCAAATCAATTTTTTTTTTTAATCATAAATCTAGGGGGAAAACTCACCAGGCATTTTATAGAAATTCAGAGAATTTAATTTGGCTCTCAGGGCTTCTAATAATTAAGTAGTAATGTGAAGTAAGCACACTTTTCACAGTCTATTTAGGTTTTGGCAACTGGTTTAACATTAATTTGATTGTGGTCAAGAAGATCTATGCAGTCAGGCAATCTTTGTGCAGTCTCATATAAAGTCTTTGGTATCCAAAGGCTGGAAACATACTGAAAAGTCTAAAAGCAAATTGTTTTAGAAAGCCACAGCTGGCTCTTGGTATAACAGGGCTGGGGCTGAAGGAAATTACCTTTCTTTACATTATCCAGAGGAATAAGCTAGAAGCAAGAAGAAGACTCATATCCAGTCCACTGAGAAACCTTTGAAGACCATCCTTCCTTTTGAGAAGTGGCACTAAGAGCACAGTGGGTGGGGAAATATGGGGATTCAGCAAATATCAGACGTCTAAGGAGAGACTAAGGCAGCTAAGATCAGGAATCTGCCTGATTTAGACTTTGTCTTATTTAAGTTATGCATTTTTTTCCTTAAGTCCACTTGTTCAGTTCAAACAGTTTAAAACAAAGGTGTTGTGGTTCCTGCCTTCCTCATCTGAGTCACAAGGGTGCAGTTTGAGATTTATGTAGCCCCTCAAATTGTGTCCATATGTGGTCTAGACTAAGAGTCCTTGCTTGCCCATGGGCACTGTACTGTGAAAGCAAAGTGCTGTGGGCAGCATCCCTCTTATTGCTTCACAGCAGCAGCCAGCTGCCACTTCCAAAGTTTTTTGGAGGGCTTTGTTGGCAGCAAGATAACTCTTGAGCCATGCACTGAGGGTTGGTGTGAATGTCTGTGCACGGATGGTAAAGTCAAATGTTCTGATTTGTCCTTTTTTGCAAGTCAGGCTGGGTAACCAAAACAGTTCTTTCTGCCTTGGTCTGTGTTCAGCCCACTTTAAAAAGAAGGATGGCAGGCATTTATTTTTCATCAGATTTCCAGGACAATATATAAAGCAGCTTGCTGATATTTCAGAGCATTTGCAAATATGTAATGAGTTATCAAAATTGATGAGGCAAAGAAGGACTTATTCAACATATTAAAGGATTCAGAGAAATGATCAAGGATTAAAGATTGAAGAAGAGAAGCTCAGTTAAGAAACTCCCTTTAAGAGTACTAGAACAGTAAAGAATGATGAAGTATTTTGGTCTAATCCTTTAAAAGCATATTGAACTATCTATTAAAACAGCAGCAAAGACAACAAAAGTGAAAGCAATAGGAGAAGCAAAAGCAAACAAAAGCCAATGCAGAGTCTTCAGAAAATAACTCCAGAACTTTTTCTGTGTTTGTATACAGTATAGCATCCTGCCTTTTCAGATTCATTGAGGAAAATGGGAGGGCAGTGGGAAGTTAGGTGCTAGCCTGGCCTTTTCCTCTCATGCTTTAATGCATTTCCTGGGGAGCAGTTTTGGCACCTAACATGTTCCTCACACACTGCAATTGGGTCCAAAGTAAATTTTCCCTGGATTAATTATCTAGTTAAAGACAGATAATGTGTAGCAGATCCTAATGGAAGATGCATTCCTGCCTTTTGGGTATTTTGCTTGTCATTGATGCTTCCTACAACCAGAGATATTTGCCAGACACCTCAGAAATTACCAAGGAAGGGACAATTCTAGCAACTTTGGAGATGATTTTTCCTCCTATACCTATCCTTTCTCCTGATTTAGAATCAGAATATTCTTTTGCCGATATATCACCAGATGTCAGTAAAGCAAACAAACAAAAAAGCTTTTGTAGAAAATCGACATCATAACTGCTGGCAAAATTCTCTGTTAGTCTGCTGCTAAGAGGCTCAGATTTAGGCTTGTTCTGTCCAGGAAGAAATAACCTGTGCCTGGAAAGATAATCTATGTTTATTAGATACTCTAGATTTCAAAATTATTGGAGACTTGGCCTCTTGTAAGTCAGTGCAAAATGGGAGTTATTTCAGTGAGTCAGGTTTTCATTTCTTCTCCTCTTTCTTTTCATTTATTTGACAACTAATATGAAAATAAATCTCTAACCGCAGGTCAGACAAAAAAAAAAAATCACAGGAAGAAAGTGAGTCTTTGAAAAGTTATCTAATTTTGAAAATTTATATAACCTTTATTCATTAATCGCATTGTGACTCCTGAGAAGAAAATCATCATCTCTGTGGTTTTTAAATATACATTTTATATAGTATTAGAATTGTGCTAGAAGGGCATAGACATTTAAGTGTGTGCAAGTTTTTCTGCAGATCTTCAGCCCTTGTTTTCCTTCTACAATCTTTGTTTTGCCAGCAAGGAGTTTTGTTGTGTATTTGTTTTTGAGAATCTGTCTCTCTGTAGTGACATAAGAATCTACTGATGGCAATTAATATGGTAAACTGTAATTGCAGTTCTGGAGCATATCTACTATAAGATACAGTGATTTATTAGCATAATCACAGATTGTCTATTTAAAGGTCATTATTGCTTCCCAGTTTATTTGCAGAAACATAAAATGTAACTTGCCCTCAAAATAAAACAATATGAAAAGAACCTTACTGTGTTTTCTTCACTTAAAAAAAGAAAAATTAAAAGTCATTTCTAAAAAGGTCTGGTTTTATGACAATGATTTGCTTTGCAACAACTAGCAGTCAAGAGTGCTCTGATATGTGTAAAGCTGAGAGTTCCAAAGTTGCAAGCCTGTTCAGTAAACAAAACCAGATTATTGCTGGAAAATTCAATTCCTGTTTTGACATTGCCAGAATTAGAGATGTGAATTTTTTTTCAGATTGCTTTGTCAGAAATTCCAAGGCTTCCTTAGGGCTATTAAATGCTCAAGTACTTTTCAAGGGAAAACCAGTGGGAATAAATGTTAAAAACAATAGATTAAAAGCGATGATTACGTCAGGAAGTGAGTAAGTAGAAAAATGACCCAGCACTGCTTTTAAAGAAAGTAATTTATGCCTAGTATAGGCTAAGAATAACAGGTAGATTAAAAAGAAAATTCATTTTAAAGGAGTAGAGTGTAATGCTTATGGTCAGTTTATTCAACCTTGTATATGAAACGTTTAGATAAAAGGCACTTTGGAATGCTACAGTAGAAGTAAAGCATCTTCTTTTCTCTTGCACAGCTTGGAGGCAAAATCAAAACACAGCTCCATCAAGTTTATGAAACTTGATTGAAACCAGCAAATAAACAAACTATTCATTTATTACCTGACAAGACTCAGCAGCACAACAGAGCTCATGAGAGGGATCAGGGATCAGTGATTACCATCTCCCAGCTGAATGCTATGTCCCAGCTCTTCGGGGTAGGTTTATCATCACATATTCAGGCTCCAGTGTAACATTTCCTTCTCTTTCAATGTGTGTGAAAGTGAGGTTGAGAGTGCTGTTCCACAAATGCTTTTTCAAAAAAAAACCACAATCCTCCCATTAAAAGGAGAAAGTATTCCAGGTATTCATCACAGTCCCACAACCAGGCTTGCTCTCGTGTGAGAGCAGTGAGCAGCCCTGTGGCACAGAAGCCAGTGTCCTACATACAAAAATGTACTTCTTTCATCTCAGCCCATGTTACTCCAGTCTAAATTTGATCAAAAGTCAACTAAGTGCCATGCCTTCATCTGGACCATCTGTCTATAACTTCTTGTTAAAAACACTTAAGCAACATTGGGTCCCTCTCCAGAAGAAAGACTCTCCTGACTTGGGACAGCAGCTATGCCAGCTGAGGACACTTGGACATTATGGGTATCTGAGCATCCTCAACTAGATTAAGATGGACTTTATTAATTTCTTTTTGCTAAGTCATCATCAGAATTTTCCTTCCCAACATACAGGCATGATAAGATTTTTGTTTTCAAATTATAATAAAAAATGATATTATGGCTGGTTGGTGTGCTTATTTCCATACAGGTGCATGCATTTGTGCAATGAAAGCTGACTGAAAGCAGCTATGCCGTAAAGATAAAGAGAACCAATTTTACTTCTGAATGAACTTGTCATGCACTGTTGTTTGGGGTTTTTTTCCCATCACTGAGGCTGAATTCACATGTATTTTTTTTCTGATACTTCTGAAGTTTTCTCAAATGAACAGTGATCATGAATAGTGAAAAACCACCCATTCTAGAGAGGCTAGGTTGCTGAATCGTGGGCCAGAGCCACTCCACTTTACCTGGTCTTCTCTCCAGAATCATTCCCTGCCTGGATGATGGCAGCCATATGGGCACACTACCCAGTACCAAAGTACAGTGGTACCAAGAGTGCAGTTTGTAGCTGCCGTAAGTTTTCTCTACCTCAGCGTCTGCATTCCTCCTTCAACCCAAAATCCACTTGGACCATGCTAGATAAGCATTCCTGTGCCTTAATCCCTCTAATCCCCTGCAGTTTAATCCCTCCCTTGGCATAACTGTTAGGCACCTGATGGCTGCTTCCACTCTGCAAGCAGTGCTGGGTATGTGCTCTGAAATATATTAGCCATTGGCAAAAGCCCAGGGGTAATGCAAATTCTGCTCCTGCTTTTGCACCACCTGAGGCAGCAGGAATGGGAGCAAGAGATTACTGGTATCATAGGGAGAGCAGATGTGAGCACAGCTCTGCGAGTTGGACAGTGGGGTGCCTGCCTGGGACTTGAGAAGCACTGAGATGTTTAATGTGGGAGCCATGAAGTGAGAGCAGAGTGAGGGAGAGCAGAACTCCCCATACACAGGCTGCTTTTGTACTCATTTGTGCAGATGTTGCTGGGCTTTACTGCACCACCTTCTCAGCAGAAGGAACATCTTCCACTTGCATCATGTAAGGCAGCTTCTTGTGAAGGGTTATGGGTCTTCTGTGATTCACAGTTTGAGCACAGGATGGCCTGATGCTCAAGCATCCCTAGTGGCTGAGCTTTCTGTGATTAAAGGATGAATTAGCTATTAAATTGAGGTAAGTACCTGTGGATGTGAAACCAAATCTCTCATAGCTGAGGCTGCAGAACTTCCCTTTGGTCCCAAGAAAAGCTGGATTTCATCTGTACTCCTCTTTGGTGATTGCTGATGGCAAGTTTAAGTGCTTGGCATGTCACCTGCTATGACTCTCTCCTGGTTAGATAAGCAAATGATTTCAAGCAAAATGCTGGAAAATGCTGCCATTGTGTGAACTGAGAGTAAGGTCAATTCCTGCACAGTTTCTCCTGAGAAATTTGAGTTATTTGGGACTCAAAAGTCCTCTGTTCCAAGTCTGGCATACAAGTATGTTAAAATCACATTACTGCCAGAACAAACACTTGTTCTGCAGTACCATTTTTACCCTTGCTGAGGCAGCAACATCACAGAGTGACGACAGTAATAATTAAGGGTGTTTCAGAATTAATTTCCTCTCTTGTGGTAATAGCTACATTTCTCGTCAAGCACAAAATGCATCTCTCTGTGCAGTTTTATCACAAGGAGTCAGTATATGCAGCTGAGATAAATGCATGAGGAACTTGAACAATGGTCTCAGGTACACAGCTTTACTGTACGTGTTTCGCAAGTGGAATTCATTTCCCTTGCAGTCCAATCTTCACTCACTCCTTAACTTCAAAGTAAATTATCTCAACACTAAATCCCAATAATGGACACTTCACCCAGAAGGTGGTTGGGCACTGGAACAGGTAAGTGGTCAGTTCCTGGCTCTGGACAGCACCAGCCTGACAGAGTTCAAGAAGCATTTGGACTGTGCTCTCAGGCACATGGTGTGACTCTCAGAAATGGCACTGTGCAGAGAAGGGAGACTCCATGATCCTTGTGGGTCCCTTCCAACTCAGCATTTTCTGTGATTCTGTGATCAACAAAATGTTATTCTATAAAAAAAGAAATCTAATAGCTGCCATGTGGCAGTTCACTGAAGCCTGGAGCAGCAGGACAAAAGTCCACAAGAGGCTGCAGAATGCCAAGCCTGACATCCTTTCGTTAAGGAGGTTTAGAAATTTTAACTCATTCTGGTTTCTCATGTTTAGTGAGGATCATCTGCTGCAAGTCTTCATCTGTAAATCTGTGAGGTTTGAGGTGACTTAGAACCTGGGTATATGTGGTTACATGTGTATGTATGAGACAGAATTGCTATAAATGTGTGTGTGCGTGGGAGACAGACACATCTCCAAGGGGACCTTGGGTTGGTGGGTTTTTGGGTGCAAGGTCCTGCACCTACCTTGCAAAAGGATGGGGAAATCCTCTTCCTTTACACCACCCAGGTTGAAAGCAGGGAGCCAAGAGGAGCAAGGGCAGAGGAACAGCTCCAGGGAGCCTTCACCTGTCTGCACTGGGAAACAAGAGACCTGTGTGGGAGTGGTGGGCAGGGCTGACCAGCCTTAGTGTGGGATGCAGCCTTAGAGCTGCACTTTGGGGCTGGTGTCACTGATTTGGAGCTGTCCCAGGTTTTACTGCAGCCACTTTAGATGGACACTTGAGTGGGGGACAGGGCAGGGTTGAAACTTGGGTTCTGCAGTGGTGGGTCATCTCCTGGGGTGGTGCTGGGGACAGCTCTGTAACAGTGAAGCTGAGCATGGATGTGCTGTTCCCTCCACTCTTTGGTCACCTCTGAACACAACTGCAGCTGCAAAGGGCATGTGTGGCAGCACAGCCTCCCCGTGGCCATGGGGCATAAAGAATACCTAATTCATTTGTCATCCAAGAAAATCCACCCTTGATTTAATCTCCTGGACTCTCTTTGTGATAAGACCAGGTGCCAGATTTTTTTATATTATAAATTAGTTCAGCTAAGAGGACTTTGGCTAAATTACTCTCTAAGTGGGTTTGACTCACAATTAGCAGAGAGTGTTTAAAAATGTGGGATGAGGTTACAATGAGTGACATGAGGAGACAAGAAAAAGACATTATGCTATGCCAGACTGTGCCAGCACTGCAGATAGCCATGACTGTGCATGACTGAGGAATAACCTAACAGGTGTTGGCCTGAAATACCTGCTGCCTTTTGAGATCTGAAGAAGAAATCTTTGTAATAATTACTTTTGTTTACTTTATCATTATTAAGGCGTATAATTGTTAAAACAGATAGGCTTCAAAGCCATTTTAATGATGTACAAAAAGTGTAATTAGCGTGTAAAATAATATCTCACTCTAAATTTTCTGTGTTTGCTCTGGGAAAATGTTTTAGTAATTATGCTGTAGATGCTAAATGCCGTGAAGAAAACTCATTCCTAAGATATTTGGCATATGTCTCATCCTGTCCAATTTAGTTTTCTTCATGAAATACCAGCTTTTTCTTTTCCTTTTTTTTTTTTTTTTT
>VXAC01005135.1:316491-382238 GCA_013399225.1 Rhipidura dahli | reverse complement strand
TTTTTTTTTTTTTTTTTTTTTGTGATGGGATTGCTTTTGTTAGCTCTTGCATGTTTTGCTTGCTTCTCTTCAGTGTAATTTCTTTCTCAGACAAACAAGATAATAAGACTAATTTGAGACAATAGCCTGCTACTTTATAGATCCTGGAGTGAAATTTTTAGTAGGAAAATGTTATGCTTTAAGGTGCACCTAAATGAAATTGTATTACATTTATAATGAGGCTTGATTCAGTGTGACAATGGAAATGCAACGGAGGGTGGGAAAATTTGCTTGTCAAAGAGATGTGTCATGTAGATGTGTAATTTAGGAAACGTTATTTTGAAAGAGAGTTTCATTAAAGAAATAAATTAGAAAAAATTATCTTCACTGTAACTGGGAGCATAGGTCCTAAGGAAGCTGTGAAGAAGCAGACCAATAGTCAGAAATATTTTTGTTATGATTTTCTAAGATGTAGGAATCAAAAGAAAAGTTTCATTTTGGGAGGAAGCTTGATAACTATATGGATGCAGAAACAATCTGCAGTTAATGACAGCAATTGTTTGCTTTTACAGGCTTAATCCTTCAAATATGATGGAGCAGTTTTCTTAGTAATTTGAGTTCCTGAAGTAAAGATATTAAAGATACTACATCAAAAATATAATTATCAAAAAAAAAAAAAAATGTAAGCTCTATGATGACTTGTTCTCATTTGTAGGTTTATTATTAGCATATTGCTGTTTCTTTTTTTGTCATTTCTTCTCAATAATGGCATATATTCACTTTATAATAGTTCTCTTTCTGACATGTCTTATCTTTCTAAAAGTAATGCAAGGTGATAAAGTTTCAGACATTTACTTCAGGCCATCATTTAAAGTTAGTTATAAAACTCCAGTTACGAGAAAAGGGTTCTTGTTTCTTCCCAGGCACTTTCCAATAAATGTATCTGAGCATATTTGAAAATAATCTTCAAAATTAGGCATAGTGAGGTTAAAATGGATTGTGGTGACAATTATTCTTGCTAAATTTTCTTGGTATGCCCAGTGAACATGGGAGGACAGATGGGATTCATTGGTAATCTCACAACAGCCCAAAAAGTGTTGTCATTTTATGCACCCTAACAGCCACAAATAGCTCTTTAAACACTTCCTTTATTCTAAGACTTGTCTCTATGCCTGTGAAGGATAAAAAGTCATCAAAAGCCAAGCTGTACAGCAGAGAGGCCTTAGCAGTCTTACAGTCTGAAGGAATTCATTCGCACTCAATGTGCTGATGTGTGTGGAAATTTCTAGGTCATACTTCATTGTACTTAGTAGTGGTTTTAGTAGCATCATGGTATAATCCATGCTAACACTGTATAATCCTAATTTGATTGTAGATCCAGCATTCATAAACTGATACCTCAAACAACATATACTCAGGAAATATTCAGCAAGAGGGGGCCATAGTTTCTCATTGCAGATGAAGATAAGGAAAGATATTTTAAATGCATTTTTGTAAGCAATTCATACTGTGTTTGCTTCTGAAGTTCAGTTTGGCAACTTAACCTTTTCCTAAGAGAAAAATTAATTTGGTCAGAGTGATGTAAAGTAAAATTAATTTGGTCAGAATGATGTAAAGTCTACAAATAGGTAGACCTATGTACTCCTTCTAGATTCAGGGTCAGGAAGAGAAACATCTAAAACCTTACTTGTAACTGCTCAGCAATACCACTGCCTCTCTAGGGGAACAAGTGGTTTATTCCAGTCAGTATCACAAAATGTTTCTACATTATAGCAATGATTTCACTGACACTGTGTGTGACTCAGTCTGGTTTCAAAGAATGGCTGTGAAAGTCTTGTTTGCCCAGTGAGGCTTTGTTTCAAGACAGAAATTTCAGTGGTCATTACCCTCTCCAACTTACAAGAATAAATTGCATTAATTCTCAGGGTAATGCTGTGGAGCAGTTTACCCAGTGGGAATGTTCACATACAGAGAAAAGATAATATATATTATATATAATGCATTTTTAGCTTATATTTTCACTCATTCTGTCCATCATTTTTGAGATAAACCTGGAAAATGAGCAGATTCTGGACATTTTCAAGTGAATGCCAAAAGTGCATACCTTCTTTTCCACCCTGTAAGAAGACTTGGCTGAATCTTTGTGCTCTCAGGTGTTTCTGTATGGAGTCGTGTGTTCAGCTGTGCCACTCCACACAGACAGATGCTGTTAGGGAGCAGCCTCTGGCACACACATTTAAAATCACATGCAGCCAGAATGTGATGGGCTGTCCCAGGGAGAGGCTAAGGCAAGGCTTCAGTAGGTTCCAGCCCATGCAAAGGTTCAAAGTCACTTCTGGATCACACCTGCTTAAGATCTGAATCTGGAGCCAAAAGCTTCAGCTTCTCACATGGTCCAGGTGAGGTGAATGGCCATGACACATCTCTTTGAGAGGCAAGTTTTCCCACCCTGCCCTGCATTTCCATTGTCACACTGAATTGCAGTACATTGTGGGAAAACTCTCCTGAAAAAGGCAGGATTTAACAAGAATTGTTTCAAAGCAAAGAAGTCAGTCAGAAAATGATCAGTATCCTAATGGTGTAACACCAATTCTTTCATTTACAAAAACTGTACTGGGATCAAAATACAGAATGTTCAGATAACCACAGGGTTCCTAATTATAGTTATTAGGATTAGGGCTTGTGTACTAGTTTCTTGTTTATTTCATTCCTGGTAATTTGCCTTCAGATATATTTTACTGTTCTTAGATTCGGCTAAACATTTTTAAGCCCAAATTAATGGAATGACTCAACTTGTAAGCTGATGATTCAGATACCTCAGTGATGGGAGTTCGGGACAGGGTTTGCAATAAATAATTTTTAAAAAACCTCCATCTTTAAATGCAAAGCTGAAAATCTGAGTTTAAATGTTCATTTTGGTTTTTTGCATATTCTATTTGGGCCTTGCTTTGCTCCTTTCTGAAAGGCATAAATGTGTTGAATTAACTGGCTTTTTTTTTCTGTGCCCTTGAGCTTCACTACAGTCATATCCAGCAAATCTGTAGAGAAGCTACAGGCATGAGGAATGCTGCTGTTGGACAATCATACTCTAGACTACTCTCATGCCACACTTTAACTAAATCCAAAAGAAGTAAACTATGTATATTGACAACTGGACAAAGGTATTCCACAATCTAACAGAACTAATTGGGAGAAAGAGTCTAACCAGGGGGAAAAAGCATGAGACTGAATCTCATTTTTTCTTGGGAAATTCCAGGTGTACAGTATAGGGACTCCATAACTTTAATAGTCAACTTGATGTAAATGTCTCTCTTTCATCAAATTTGGTTATATTAATATGAATTGTTAGAAATCACAATGATAATATTTAATCTGGATTAATACCACAATTTGGGCAGTTTGCATGATTTCACTACATTTTATCGTTTTCTAGGAGTAGTAGTGTCTTTAGTCATTATAAAAAATGACATTTTATTCCCTTTAAAAGGCAAAACCATTTGGTAGTTGCAGCAAAAGGACCCAAACTACACAGGTTATCACTTACACTCCATTACTCTATCACACAGCTGTATTATTGCCACATTCACCTTTCTTTCTCCATTTTCCTCCAGGTATTTGTCATTTCATGTGTATTCGGAAGAGCTGATTTCTTATTGTCATTCTCTGGAGGAAATTCTTTTTTCAGAAATGTATTGGCCCTGTGGTAACTTTTGAGAGCCCTAGGCAGAGGTGAAATCTATGCTGTGCTGCACACACTGAATAAAAACATAATGAAATACAGCCTTTTCCAGAAAGCTCCCAGTGTAAAAGGGGAAGGGCAAAAAATGCAAAGCAATTGAGTTTTGTTTCCTCATTTAATAATGCAGAAATCAGGACAAAGTCCCTAATCTCAGCTGGGCCCTTCTTATAGCCAAAAGAAGTTGTGGGCCCCTCCAGAATTGCTCAGAGGCAGAAATCCAAATGGGGTGAACTGCACTTAGAAGTCACTATTTTTTTCCAAGTAACTATTTTTTTCCAAGGACTTCTAAGGGAGACTGGACTGACTGGCTCTGATGAGAGAGCCAGTTGTTAGTGACTAGAATTCAGCATCTTGTTGCTGTAACAATTATCCCTAGTTTCACTGTTGCCTTTTCTTTTATAAACAGCTTTAATTCCCACACACTCCCTCGCTATGACCTTTCATCCTAAGAAAAATAATTTGAAAAAGTCTTTCTCTTCCTTATTAATTTATTGGCTAGCAATTAGTGACCTTTTTTTTTTTTTTTAATCTCACTGGTGTATTGTGAGAAATAATTAATGTTTGTGTACTGCTTTGAAAATGAGCATCATTGCATCAGATGCTAGTTTGAGGAGAAAGATGCTTTTTGATGTTCTTATCTGGTCTGTTCAGGCTTTATCTGGCACTGTATTCATCTTCCTCCCACTCTTCTGGTTGCAAGTTCAACTCTTTTTTAACCTTTGATATTTGAGTGGATTCTCTAAAAACTCAAAATTGTCACTTGATCTGCTTGATTCATGTCTTTGAAATGTTAGAGAACCCAGGGAGAAGAAAAAGATGAAGAGAATTTTTCAGGCCACAGGGATGGTATGATGGACATGGATGCTGGTTTAGTGGAGTGAGGAGAAGCTTTTTGAGGAGCATGTAGGGAAGTAAGGTTATCATTAAAGAAATAATAATGTTGTCCCTGTGTTTTTATTTCCCACTCTGAGAAGTCCTTCCCTGGGATGGGATTCCTGTCTCAAGTAAAGAGCATGAAGTTCTTTTAGATTTTTGAAAAAGTTTTTGATTCCTTGGTTTGCTTCAGATAGATGAGGGGAAATGCAAGCAGAACAACTGATCAAATGATGGATTTACAACCCAAAGGAAAAGAAAAAAGGAATGAGTTTGTTGGAGCTCTCATTGGACTTGGATTCACCTTATTTCTCTGTAGAGAAGAATCTTTGATGCTTGAAAATTGGGAAAATAAACTGGACAGACCTACAGAAAAATGTATGGTAATATAGAAATATTACCAAAAAAAGTGATTTACAAGGTGTCCCAGAACTACTTGTATTTCTAGTTCTATAACCTTGAGATTTTGTGCCTGTACAAACAGTTACATTTTCTTTTACATCTTTCACAAAAATGCATGGTAATCTAAACATACGAATATGAACAATCTGTATCTGACAGTGATCTAATTACATGAATTTGAGAACACTGGCTAGCTGTTTTTCAAAGAACTGACACTGTGAAAGCTGGAAAACATATAAATGTTGTTATTTCTGAGATGACTCACACTAAAACACAATAACATTCTGGAAACTCACACTTGCATACACAAAAATCTGAATAAAATACATAGAAGTGAAAAAAGCCAAGAGATACGATCCTTGTAAGTCTGGAAAGAGTTTCTCTGAAATATGTTAAGAAATGCATCTGAATCTGAATGCCTTTGGTCTGAACTATGTCTGTTTTTCATACTACATTTTCTAAAATATGGTCACTGCTTTAGAAAGGATGGATACTTTGTTCATAAACTTGGTAATGTCAGGTGAATATTTGATCACAAGAGCTTCATTTAATCATGAAAATAAAATGTCTCTTTTTAGTACCAAAAATTCAGTTTGGCTGGGAGCAGCTTTTTATGATTACATTTTTGACTGGAGATTGCTAGCAGTGCCATGAAATTTAGCTGACCATCTGTACAGCTTGAACACTGAGTAGTGACTCTCTCAGACTTAGTACAGTGTTTATGGTAGGCTGCTTGCAAGGTACTGATAAGCCAGAACTTCATTCTCTGTCTTAATCAGTACTAAGCAAACTGGTAAAACTCACAACCTGTATAAGGACAAATAACACATCCAAACTAGTGGATTAGATGGTGTATTAGATTTTTATGCCCTTTATTTTTCATAATCCAGAATAGCCTGTTCTAAAGCAGTTTTCCCTTTTGAAGTAATTCTGGAGTTGCAGTCTCCAAAAAAAATGGATATAGTTGAAATTTCTTTTAGCAGTATTAATTTCAGGCATTGCTTCTGAATTAGAGAGTGAAGCCCAGAAGATTAGGTTTTATGTGGAGAAAAGCACAGACATGATTACTTTTACCTTCTATTAATTACCAAATGGAAAAAAAAAATTGTTTGCCACTGACTTTGCTGGGTTTACTTTTCCAAACCAGTGATTTCTTGGACTGAATCACTGGTAAAGCCATGTTGACAAAGAAAAGGAGTGAAAAGTGGGTGAGGACAGTTTCAATTAATTCAGACAAAACCTTTTTTGTACTTACCTGTCTGACCTTATGTAGATGACCTTATGTATTAGTGCTCCCTGCATCCCAGGCACACAGAAGTTTGTCTTGACCTTTACACAATCTCTTGTATAGTTCAGTCTTTCATTGCTTCAGCTGACTTTGCTCCTGCATTTTGTTATTGCTGCTGTTATCCTTATGATCAGACTTCACCTTATTACTATGAAAATGCATCAGAAGAGCTTACAAAAGGTTGGAGAGTTTTTTCCTTTTCTGAAAATATACTTCAGTGTAATAGGGTAAGATTTAGTGTAAGCATTTTATCTTACAACAATTATCAGAGAAACAGAACAAAACATCATACCATCTCTTTCTCTCTGCTCCTTCCAGTCCCTTGTTCCACTGGTTCAAGTCAATATTTTTTTTGTTAATTTTCTTTTAAGTTCTGATAGTAACTGTGATCTGGATAAAACCATTGGAACTATGTCAAGCCATCATAAAGTTTCTTGGATTTATGTGGGAAGTAGCTACAGATAGAAACTTTATGAGCAGAAGCGAAAAGGGCAAAGAACACATCAGGACTGACCTGCTGGTGAATAAATTCCGCAGAGCTCACACTAGCACAGAGCTGTTTTGTTTAGGGAGCTATGCAATGAGGAGCTAAGTCCACCTGAACTTAAAAGGAAATATTATATTCAGATTAAATATACACACTGCACAGTGAATATAATTCGTAGTGTAGTTCATATTTATTGTTGGTAAAGAAATGATGCTTTGTCCCAGGGTGCATCCAGGAGCAGCAGATATGAGAGTGACTTGATGTCTCCAGGGACGTGGCAGGGCTGTCTGGAGGTTCAGCACAGGTTGTCTGTGCTTTGTGTTCACTTCTGCTTGTGGCTGTGGGCCCTGAGGTGCAGCTGGAGATGGGGTGAGAGTGCCCACGGTGCCTTGGCCATGCAGCATTCCCTGCACAGGTGCCAAAACTGGTAGTGTGGTACAGTGTGAGGGCTGCCCTGAGTGAGCTGTTCCCCAGTCTGTCTGGCAGGACCAGGGCATGGTTCAGCATGTGATTTGCTCTGTTTTCTGAAAAGCACTGGCCTTTACTTAAATATTACAGCAAAACCAATTAAATCATTTCCTGAGCTAGAAATAATAGCCAAAACCCTAATCTGGAGGGAGTGCAGCCAAATATCATCAAGTTGTAATTAGCAGGGGGCAACCTTTTGAAACCCGCTCTCTATGAAGATTTAAAAATTACTCACCAAATGGAGTATGTTCAAAGGTCACTTGGATGTGACCCTTCATTATATTTTCAGTATGTTCTGTGACCTACACTCTTACTTAGAGCTGTGTAGAAGCATTTAATCTGCTTGTTTTCTTTCTCCAAAATCAGCCAGACATTCCTGCTGCAGAGAAAGGACTTAGGATTTTTAAAGTATTTAAAGTCCATAATAAAGATCACCAAACCAAACAGCCTGAGGACACTTTTTCAAAATATACTGCTATTCAAGGACTTATGTGCATAGTGGATTTATCATTTAAAATGTCTGTTTCCTTGTAGTTTCTAAACAATTTTACTTTTTAATACAGGCCAAGTTCCTACAAGTCTGTAGATCAGCTATATCTAACTTAGCAAATAATTTAGCACCATGGGAGCATGTTGGTGGAGCAAAGAAAACTTTGAGCAGGTTGCTCAAGGGGTTTACATCTGACCAGATGCAGGTTTATTCCCTGAACCAAACATCCTCTGGCTGCAGGCAGTTTGAAGATACTTCAAGGCACAGCTACTGCTTCAGAGCCAAATATCCCTTTTGGGGCTGAGGGAATGGGATGGAGAGTTCCTGCTTAGTTGCCTGTGAAGTGAGTGGCATTCACTTGTCCACAAACCACTTCCTACAGAGGCCCATGCATGGGAACTGCAGGTTGTTTTGCTGTAAAATGACTTGATTATTCTAGACCAAAACAGTATCAAGGGTACTAACTTCAACACTGGTTCATTGCAAATATATTTTTTGCCAGTTGTGTTTATGTCCAAGCACTGCAGAAAATCTTGTAGAACAAACCTTACCAGAAGTGCATCACCTGAGGGTGTAACTAGAACCGTTAAGACTCTTATTAGAAATAAATCTAAGAGTTTGAGAAACTTTTCATAACATTCTTTAACAATGAAAACCTGCCAGTTCATGTCTAAACATTATTAATTTGCCTTGCAGAAGGAATGGATTTCAAGAGAGAGAAAATTGTAATTATATTCTAAAACAAGTTATGAGAAAATAAAATCATCATTGGTTTGGCTACTTTGGAGTCAGAACATGTTCTGGAAGGTTTTAATTTTCCTATGGTAAGCCAAAGGACAGAAGGAACAAATGAGAAAACAAGATTTTTGAAAGTAGATTTTTTTTATCCATTGTGGGTTTGTTAGTATTTCTGACAAAGTGCTCTGTTTTGTTGGAAACTTGCAATTATACCAAGGCTGATGGAAAATCTTGTCTGAACTGCCACTATATTCAGCAGCAAAAAAAGGTAACCATTTTGACTATGAAAAGCAGTTTTTTTTTTGGTCTTCTTATTAATATTAGAAAGTATTAGAGGCTTGAATGAGCAGTAGAAAATTATAAAATACAGGGAGGGAAGGGCATCATACAGAATTGTGAGAGAATAGGCAATTGATATAATTAAACTACAAAACAAATTTAGTGTCTGAAAGACAAGAAAAGAACATGTTCTCTTGGGTGAACTCAGGTCCCAAATATTATTAAGACAGAACTGGGCTTTTCATTTGAAAGATTTAATTTAATCACATTTTTCTGCTAACATTGATATTTAATTTATTTAGTTGTCATGCTACACCCTTCATTCAGTGAGCATTAACGCATAATTTTTTCCCCTTGGTTTTAAAGTCTTTCAATATTTGGAGGGAGCTTGAGTATAGGATTTGAATTCAAACTTATCACAATTTATATAAAGTGTCTGTCATGCTGAGGTACTCATATTACATGAAAGCTTACCCCAAGATTTCCACTGAGGCAGAGATAAGGGACATCTTGGTTCTGTGTCCTCCTTGGGGTCCTGAGGGGGTTTGACTTGCCTCAGTCCTTGGCCAAGCAACAAATCCAAAGACAAAGCACATGGTTAGGGGCAGCTCACCATCCCCACAGCTGGAGTTGTGAATCTGCAATCTGTAGAAAAAGCAAGTAAATTATAAAGCCAAACAGAAAGGCTGAAGCAGAAGCAGCCTAGCTGAAAACATTTATCTAGTGGTTCCCTAAGGCCACACACAGAAACAGTGACTGCAACAGGACAAGAAACAAAGGTTTAATTTCATGTAGCACTGTTTCTTAACAGCCCTGGCAGGTTTATCAAGAGGCAACTTCTTCAATCCCTTTTATTAAAAATAAAAAGAAAAAAAAAAAAAGATGACATTTTTAATCTCAATCAAATGTTACATAAATAAAGCATTCTAATGCACAGGTCACACACTGCTGTAGCAGAGAATTCCTTTGGCAGCAAGAGTGTTTTAATCTGGTCTGCAGTGTCTTAATGGGGATTCGTGGAGCCACATTCATCTCATTTGTGATAGCTGAACTTCATTTCTTTTGCTGTGTAATAATTATTATAACCCTGTGCCAATTGGTTTGGTATATGGGTTTGTTAAAAGTCAGATCACTGTAGTTCTTAAGATGGATTAAATACTTATTAAGACCATCTTCTTTATTCACCCTGGAAAAAATCAAATAAAAAATTAATCATCTAAATTAGATGCAACAAAATCTAAAAGTTAATTTGATCATTAAACAGATATTGAAACTTAACAATATGATAAAACTAATTGCCATTTATGATTCATGATAGAGATATAAACAAAAAGGCTACAATAAATTCTAGTTGTTCTCTTACCACAAATTCAAAGAGCACAACACTGGTCACTTAAACATGTTTCAGTTTATTGTTGAGAAGGCCTGAGCTCTCTCCTGACAGGGGCCAGAAGAAACACCAGCGGAGTGGACAGTTTTCATGTCACAGATGACATTCTTTCCAGGCTCAATCTCTGCAGTTCTGGCAAGAAAAACAAAGTCATGAAAAACAAGCAGAGCTAACTACATAAGTAAAGATTTGCATGTACAGTGAGACTTCAAGAAAGTTGGCTCATATCACTGCCCTGTCACACTCATACACATCAACCATTTTCTTTGTGTGGTAAAAAGGGATAGTAACTTTTTTATGTGATTTCAAAGAAAGCAAGAAAGTTTATTGGAGATGATGTTTAGGGGATTTTTTTGTGACTGGAATTGTCGTTGTAAGGAATATTTCTGTTCTCTCTATTAGCTCAAAAAGTTTTTCTCCTCCTCCAGGGATAGGTTCTTTATTTTCTTCAGTTTTCTGTCCATGAAACAATAAAACAAAATAGAGAATGATCTTTGGCTTTGGAGGGGACAGTTGTATGGATCCCAGTTAGTTTTTCTCAAGAACTTTATTCCCAAAGTAGTGTTACAGGAACTGTTCACTTTCTATTTTGCTTTGCATATGAAGCATATCAAAATCTTTTGGCCATTCCTGTTAGCTCCTGCCGGGCAGATAGATCAGGTATGCCAAGTGAGTAGGTAAATAACTAAGCAACAAGAAAGACATTAATTTCTCCCACTATTCTTTGTTAGTTAGACTATATCAGGATACAAAACAACTTTCAACATAACATACAAACATTTTAAGCATGTTATATGATTTATATGTATGTTATATGAGTTATATGCATGCCATAAGATTTATAGCTATGACTGTACCCCAAAAACTCAGTACAACACCTACTTAGGGTTTTAACTGAGACTTGATGAAAATTAAATAGAAGTTATATTATTGCAGAAATAAAATGGACTTGTATGAAAGAAACTGCATATTCATTCACTACAGCAAAATAGAGTCTGATGAAATTCTGATATATAATGTCAATTTTGGAAAAAACACAGCAAAGAAAGGTAACCATGATTCCAAATTTTAGGCTAGATGTCAAAACCAGCTCCACAAAAAAGACTTATATCTAACAAATTTTTCATCGTAATGCTTAAAGTAATTTGCAAGTACAGGCAATCTGGAGGAACATTTCAGTTTCTTCACACCTAGCTACTAAGTATTTAGATGTGTTTATTACAGCATATGTCTTCACTAGTATTTGCTTTAGTATCTGAAAATGTCTCATTTCCACCATTAAATATTTCAGCCAAGATCCCTAGCCTGTGATCCATATAATAGCTGTACTAAAATTTGTGCTGGTGAACTAATATTTATTTCATAATTAGGAGGGTGAAAGTTATTAAACCACATAATTTCTAAGAACATTTACCATTGTATGGAATAGTCTGAAATGAAGAGATTACTTGAACCTTCAAAGATTGCAATTATGAAAACAATTTCTGGTGGCTCATTACGGAAGTTACTCACATTGCACAAATGATAGCTTTTACAAAACCTCAGACAAACTGCCAAAAATGTTGTCTTCACTAGGAAAACGTGTACTGCATGTGTCTCCTTAATATCAGAATTTTAGCTCTGTTGTTCCTGATTAAAGGCAAAAAAATGGTCATTTAACTGTTCCAGAAATTGAAAAAATTTTCAAAAATATTTTAAAATTAGAAATGTCTTTTATATTTTCATTTTTTTCATTTATAGTTGAAAAAAATAAAGATTTACTAAAAAATAGGGTGGGAAATGGATTCTTCATTTTTCTAGAAAGTTTTACAGAATGGCTTTCAGGCGAAAGTTTTTCATTACGGTTGTGCTACAGCATGAGTGTTCCTTGTGTTTCAGCAGAAAATTTTTGGACTATTTTAAGTAAACATTATTTTAAAAAAATTGCCTATGTGTTTGAATCTAATCATTAGAACACCATAGTGCTGAAAATTTTGTTGCAAAAAAATTAGGATTTTGAGGCTGTCCAAGTAAACGATAGAGATTTATCTACGGTCAGAAAGATCTCATGATGAAATTTCAAAGGTCTTCTGTTCATCTGTTATCTCCTCATCATGCATCAATGTAACAGAAACAGTTTATGCTGCTCTGGTTTCTCAGGTGCTTCTAAGAGCAGGAAACTACATAGAGATTTATATTTATATAAAGAGCTGCTAAATTTCAGATGCTTCCATGTGTACATAAATGCATACAGTAACATGTATGTAAGTACTTACAGAAATAAAGCAGAAGCATGTCAAATCATCCAAGTGTTGGTTTTCAAAGAATCAATAATGAAAAGAAACAGTAACTATCTTTTCTTTGGGAGCACAATTTCACTGCTGTTCATACAGTTTTGATATAATTTGAATTCCAACAGAAATCCAATTTTGTGCAGCCATCAAGAACACTGATTTGACTCTGAATATGCAGTAATTCTTATGGTCATTTGGAATATATCTGATGTTTCTAGGCATTTCCAAATTATTCTGTCTCTCCAAAAGCAGCTAGTTAGTCCACCAGATTCAACTTTCCTATAGTTTTCTGTAGTACAAACTGATGAATTGCTTGATACTTTCTTTGCTGTTATCAAGGTAAAAGGCTTAAATAAAAGCAGATATTTTGAAAGGCCAAATTATTTTTCCTTATTGATTTGGTTGCTTTGAGATGTGTACTTCTGATATGTATTTCTATTAAGGACATTGTTAACTACAATATATTTTCTAGCTTCTGTCAAGGCCATGGTGTTCTGTCTTCATATGCCTACTTTTCTAGACCAAGCAAACACAAATTTACTCATGCTAACTGAAATCCTGTCTGCTGGTAAAGCATTTCCTAATGTCCCAGAGGGTAGACAGGAGCAAGCAGCAAGACCTAAATGCTTCAGAAGTCGTAAGAACAGTAGGAGTGCCCAGTACAGGAGTGCTGGGAAACTGGTTAGGAGTGGAGTTCAGGCTCAGACACCCTCCTCTGGTCACTCACACGGTTCAGTTACCATCATACTCCTTGCTGCAGTTACACAGTGAATGAGTCCCCTCCCAGGCAAATCCCAGACTTCACTTCCATGTTTGCCCGCAGTTCTGGGGATGGAATGCAGCACAGACTCTTCCTGATAGGCAGGGTAGATGTGGGCATCATATTTTGAGGTGGAGAGTGGAGCCACATGGATATGAGCCATGCCAGACCACTTTTCCTGAGGGTAGAGAATGGGCACCAGCCCAAGAGACATTTGTTCAGCATGTGCACACAGCCTGGCTTTCCAGAACATCAGGTCAGTAAGAAGCTGCATCTCAGCTTTAGCAGAAATACTTTGGAAAAGAAACCAGTCTTCCAAAATAAAATCCCATATGCTTGCAAGAAAGGCAGGTCCAGTGCTTTGCCAAGCAAGCTTTGTGGGTCATGGTTATGTTTAGCTCACACACAGAGTCCACAGGAAGCGTGCAGCAAATTTGCTGCAGAGCTAAATCCTGCTTCCTGCACTGAATCATGCAGACACAGAGTAACTCTCTCAGAGGCTGGATTGATGTAACTCGTTGTGTGAGACAACAATAAGGCTCATGCCAAGGTTCTCTGCTTTCTTCTTATGGCTTCTTTTCTGAGCCATCAGTATTTTTCTGTAAGTTCTATTTATCTAATGTTTGCTTTGTTTTCTGTTTCTAAACAGCATTTAGACTAACTTGTAGGGATAATTTGTCTCTAAATGATTTCACCTTCCTATCAAGAATTCTTCAAATGACTAAGGTGAGGTGTTGCTTCTGAGACAAAGTATTAGATGTGAATTTGTATGTGGTATATGCAATAACAGCAACAATAATATATATTATATGTGTAATTGTGTGGTTTTCCCCAGTTAATTGGTTTAATGAAAATCAACTACTTGCATACTTCCTTTCTTTGCTCATTACTCCTTCTTGTGCTGCTGTCAAATAACAGACATACCATGTGTAGTTGCTGGAAAAAGTTAATTTGAAACATTATTTGAATTTCAGACTTCACTTTCTTCTCATTTTTACCAGTTTAAATATACATATCTTTTCAGCTGGATTATTTCTGTTTTGGACCAGTGGCAGTGCAAGGCAACCAGTCCCATAACTTTTTATTGCTGACGCAACTGTGTTTGGACCAGCAGATTACATGTGCATCCCAAGCACTTCAGCCAGTTGGTAGAGCTTTTGTTGATTTTCCTAGTCTCCAAAAACAGAATGACCCTCTGGGAATGGCCCCTGCAGCACCCTCTAACTGGGTATCATGCCTGGGAATTATTAGGAAGAGTGGTGCTTGTGCCAAAATCACATCAGGGGACATTTCAGGCACTTGACAGTATAGATGAACATTTACCAATGTCTGGGAACATTTCTGGGCACCATTTAAGATATTAAAGACAAAGCCATTATGGTCTGTGGTTCTAATGGAAAATAGGAAATGTGATTGAATGGCTCTACTGAAAATTGTTAAATGGTATTAAAAATTTTGTCTGCATTGTCTCATCTTCCACTTCATAGAAGTTAACTATTGCAGACACTTGACTGTACCAGACTCACTAACATTTTTCTGTATTTTTTACCTCCTAAGGCAAAACAAAAAGTCTGTCTTGGAGACATTCTTACATCAAGTCTGCAAATCCCTTAAAAAAACATCCATCTATCAGTTGCTGTCACTTTCCTGACTTGAAAAGGAGTAAGAATATTTTTCTAGTGCATGCTACATGCATTCAAAATAATTTTTGAGACATTTCTTAATATGGTTGCATTCAGATGTCATCAGCCTTTTCAGGACATGTCTTTTTGTTAGGTCAGCAATTGAATTTACTGTTGTTGCTGTGAAACTTGGTTACATTATGTTCTCTTCCATTGATGCTGATCTCTGAAAATGCATAGTGATTTATAAAAGATTTCACAGATTTCTTCTTGTATTTTGTTGGGTTTTTTTATTCACTTTCCTATGCTTTTCCAATTCTATTTAATATTGAAAATCCTCTAGGTGGCATGAAACATAAAATACAGAAGTTTTGTTATTATATCTTTTTCAAAAGTCTTTGAGAACTTAGGTCAGGATTTCATGATTTTAACAAACCTTGCTCTGTCAATTAAAAAATTCCCTCTTGCTCTTTCTAACCCTGAATACAGGAGTCACACTTCAGTGTTGTGATTCTAGCATTGTGAATCCCACTAAATAAACTCTGTTGTGTGATGGCATAAAAGGACCTCAAGGACTTATGTCAGACCAGTCACAACTTCCTTACTAATCTCATTTACTGCAGGTATTTTTTTCCTTCTCTGGGTACAGTTTATACTCTGCTTATCTACAGAAAAACAACTACAGCAGCTAAGTCACAGAGTGGCCAGAAACATGAACAGGTTTCCTAATACCTGATAACTTGGGCCCCTGAGAAATCACTGTAGAATATCCTATTGCCAAGACTGGGGGAAGCCACAATTCCCTGAGTTTTCATGAAGGGCACGTCTGTAATGCACATCATCATCCATTAGGTGTCTTACCCTCAGAGCTGTCTCCCACTGTCCTGTGGGGTTCTAGGTTCTTCTTCATTTAACTATGAAGCACTGATGAACAAATATGAAATCTGGAAGGAAAAAGACTCTGGAAACTGAGCTCACATTGACCATATTAAATTCTTATAGCTTAATTCCAATGAAGCCACCTTTACTGGAAGAGCCATGGGTTAAGAGAGACAAACCATGTCCTGAGATGTCTTATGAATTATTGACACCATAATAACAAAATTCACTTGATTTCTATCTAACTCTGGAATACAGCTGATTGCACCTTTTATTTTCAGATGTCACCCAGGGAGCTGATATATAAATACTACTTAAAATGAAACACTTTCTTAGGGAAAAAAAAGATTTAGTATTCCTCTTTTGAAGGGATCTAAATTCCTTTTTAAATGAATAATTGAAAATAAATTATTTTAAACTTATTTAAAGAATAACTATTAAGTACAAATTAAGTTATAAATTATAAAAGTTAAATTATGGAATAATTTTAACACTTCCTTTAAAGGAATGTAGTTTTTAGGGAAACAACAACAGATGTTAACCTCCACTAATAAGTAGATAATTTTCCTTTATATATGTTATAAATAACCTGACGGATGGTTAATTCCCAGTACTTAGGAAGTGGCATTTAGGAAAAAAATAGGCTACTTCTATATTAAACCTCCTTGAGTGTATGTAAAAATGGTGAGTAACTTAGAATTAGAAGATTAAATTACCCAGGTTAAGAGAAAAATGTGTCCTTAACCAGTGTTATTTGGTTCAGGTTGTGTGCTTTGAAGGTAGTTGCCAACCTATTGAATTCAACAGAAATAGTTTGTTTAAATTCTGTGGGCACACACTTTTAAAACTTGTCTTTACTATAGCATATTACTAATGGTTTCTCCCAGAAGCTGAAAACATTAAATTTTAAAAAATGTGTTTCAGGATCAATACTTTGGTTTCACTGTACCTTGCTTAGATTAAATAGTTATGAGTTCATCTTTACTACTGAGTAACCTTCTCTGGCTCAGAATTTAAAGGTGAAGGATGTGCAGGTCTGGGGCTCTTGCCTCTTGTCTGTCGAAATTTCCACTTCTTCAAAGTGATTTCTGGTTCTCTCTTGAGGCTCATACCTGTCTTCTCTCACCAAGAAGCCAGAGAAGAAGGTGCATGGTGCACAGCTGAGTCCACATTTAGAGGGATGTTAATACTTGCAGGGTGAGTATTACCCCAGACAGGAGAAGCTGGAGCGCCTCTCAACAAGACACTTCAACATTCTCACTTCAGTGACAGCTGGATATGCATTCAATCTTTTTAACTGATGGCAACTTGTGTGCCTGCATCTTTGTCAAGCACCTTTTACTAAACTCTCCTTCAAATAAGGAGTGTATTATTGGGTTGCAGTTTTCAATCTAATGTGCAACCTGCACTTTGAAATGAAAGAGCAGATGCACTTCCCATGAATAGATGTGAGTGAGTAAAATCTAAAACTTAAAGTGATGCATATTATTTTGCTTTTAATTTCTTTACTGAGCTGTATTATCTTTCTAGTCACTGGACTGCTAGAAAAGCCAAACATTTGGACAAATCTATGAGAACAAAGCAGGACAAAAGTATGTACACCCAGAATTTTGACTTCAGCACTGTATGCAAGTATACAAATACTTATATTCTATTAAATTCCTCCAAACTAAATTCAAAGAGTTGCAGATTCACTGAATGGTTTGGGTTGGAAGGGGCTTTAAAGATGTCTAATTCTAAATGCCTGCCGTGGTCAGGGACACCTTCTGATAGACCTGGTTGTTTAAACCCCCATTCAGCCCGGCCTTGAACACTTCCAGGGATGGGCCATCCACAGCTTCTCAGGGCAACCTGTGCGAGTGTCTCACCACCTCATAGTGAAGATTGTCTAATCTAAACTTGCTCTCTTTTATTTCAAACCTGCTGCCCCTTGTCCTGTCACTACATGTCCTTGCCCAAAGTCCCTCTCCAGCTCTCTTGTAGGCTGCTTTTAGGTACTGGAAGGCCAATTGAAAGTGTCCTCAGAGCTTTCTCTTCTCCAGGCTGAGCAACCCCAAGTCTTTGAGTCTGCCTCCATAGGAGATGTGTTCTTCTCTTATCTACCAAAGCCCTACTCCAGTTTAGGCAGCCATCAAATTCTTCAAGCACAATTTGCCCTTAGTGAAGCCGTGTTGGTGTCACACATCACCTCCTTATTTTCCCCATGCCTTAGCAATTCTACTCCTGTGCATGGCAAGGTCTGCAGCCCTGGCAGTTTTCTGCCTTTCCTGATTGAGATGTCTCTGAACAACCTCAGCCACTGCACAAACACAACACAGGTCCTGTTTGCCTCTCAAACACAAAATCAGGCTTATGAAGAGTGTGCTGGTGGGAGTGGTGGCTGCTTTGCTTTACCATCAGTTCATCATTGTGATGTTTGGACTTGAGGTGGCATCCACTTTGCCATTCCTGAGGTTATTCAGACCCACCCTTCCCAGGCAGATGGCTCAGCTGCCAGACTTGCCCTCAGCAATCTGGAGTCACTATCTCCTTTTATGTTTTCATAACTCAGCAGTGCATCTTACAGACATGGTAATTGGTTGCAGCAGATGAAGCCTCCTAAAAATATTAACATTAAATAAAGGAAATCTCAGTGAGTAATTATTGTCCTAACACTTCTAATTCATGGAATAGGAAGTGACAATGTTAGACAGGCTGTTTTAAGTACTTATTAAACTGCTATGGTCATCTAATCAGGCTGGCTCCTTTGTACATTTAAAAAAAAAAAAAAGGAAATAAAACTACTTCATAATTTCTGGATGAATAAAGATTTTCAGAGCAGAAGTCTAACTTCAGAGGCTACAACCTCAGGCACATGTAAAGCTCTCTCTCTGCTCAGTATAAAGAAATCTTCCGTTCAATAATCTTTGCATAAGTGACATTAAAAAAAATTAAAAGCCTGAAATACTACTTTTAGTAGTATTAATAGGGTATGTTCTCAGTATATTATAATATATAGTATATTAGAAAGATTTTAAGAAGGCAGGCTAATATATCATAGAAAGTCATAGTGCATTGGTCTTAAGATATGCAAATTGATTATGCCATGTTATTTTGTGCTAGTGGGACCACTTTAAAATGCAAAAAATTTTTCTCAGTACAGAATGTTACAGTGCATCTCAGACACCTAATTCATATGAAGGCTCTACAAAACCTGAGATGACTCATTTGGTCAGAGCATGGCGCTAATAATGCCAAGGTTGGGGGTTCAATCCTGTTGTGAGCCACTGACTTAAGATGTGGACTCAGTGATCCTTGTGGGTCCCTTGCAACTCAGAATATTCTGTGATCATTAGAAGTTATGTCCTTTCTTTGTATTTAAACTCTTGCTTTGGCAGAGAAATTGGGCTGCATAGAAATGGAAATGCATGCTATATAATGAAGTGTATAAAAGATAATGTAGTGAAGTGATACAAAGGCACCAAGCTGGCAGGTTTTGTTTGTTGCTTATGTTTGAACTAGTTCTAACATTTCTCTCACAGCTGTTGGGACCTATTTTATTTTTTGTCAATGCTTCACATAAAATCCAGCTCCCCATTCAGAATGCAAAATGAAAGAACTTCCTTTTGAAAAACTTCTCTCTATAGGTAATAAAATTTTTCGCTGTTCCATAATTATGCCCTATTCCTCACAAGTGTTCCACTGCAGCACCCAGAGTCAGTATTTTCTGCATTTTCCTAAGAGGGGGGGAAATTGAAGTCTTCTGTGGCCCATGGAGTGTCTACCCACAGTCAAAGGGAATGTAGCTACTTGCAATCTTGAAATGTAAGGAATATACAGATATTAAATGATTTATCCGGCATATTCACTATTTGGAATAAACTCTGAAGCATTGAGTTTTTTTCAAAATTAGGGCAATTGACCAAAGCAAATATTAACATGTTTTTCTTTAAATATTCAAAATATTGTAAAGGAAATATTTTGGAAAATCAATAAGCTTATTTTATGCATGGAGAGAACAATCTTGACATTCATTTATAGCAATGATTCAGAATTTCATCAGACTATCTTTCAGTGACAGTGCTGAAGGTGGTTAAAGAAAAGGAAATGTATTTTGTTGGCACCTGCACTGCTATGAGTTTGCCAAAACCACAGATATAAGCCCTTGAATTTGTTTCCTTTTGAACAAAGAGCTCAGAAAGATTAAATTCATAAGAAAGAAGAAGTCATTAATCACATTTTGACTTATTACTGTGGCAATGACCAATGTTTTAGCAGGCAAAAACCTGCAATCACAGTTCTGTAGAGTGGATTTTGCACTATGACTAGGTGAATTAATCATGTAACTTGGAGACACTTGCTTTGAAAAAGAGAAAGTTTTGCTCAGTTTTTTGTACAAGTTTCAGCAGAGGTTCTATACTCAAATTTTATTACTTGAGAATGTCCTCACAGTATAGTTTTCATTAGAATTTGATTAGAATTTTCAATGTTTTGATTGCTTATACTGCCACTAAAATTGCTCTTGTCATGATGAATTCAAAGGCCTTTGCCTTTTGTCCAGCAGTGTATGGGAGCTGTTGCTGTTTTCAGATCTGTGCTGTAATTCTGTAGCTGTTGCTGGACAGCACTGATTTGTGCAAAAGGACATATTGACTGCATTGTCAGTGGTCATTTATAATCTCTATAAGGTAAATATTTGCAAGTCAGATTTGTTCAAACTGCCCTTCCAGTTACTGGTGTCCACTGAAGCGTTAGAAGAGCGAACCAGGATGGCTGTAGCCCTAACCATGAGACAGTTTCTGTGCAGTGACAGCAAAGGAGGCACAGGCATCATTCACTGGAAGCCAGAGAGGATGGATTTGCTCCCCTCAGTAAAGCTGGCAGGCAGTGTCACCCAAAGCCTTTGGAGACAGGCTGAGGACACTCCGTGTGAGATGGAGTGAGTGCAAACAGGGGCAGCCTTGGGGAAACTTCTTATTAATCTTCTGTACTTAGGAGCAAGTGAACCATCCTCTGAAAGAAAGCAAGATCCAGAGGAGCAAGCTAAGAGTTAGAGTGATTGGAGACTTGGGGTTTGAGTCTTTCCCTGCCTCTTTTTGGTTTGCAGAGGTGGTGTGCCTTGAGAAACAGCAAAGCTGTCTGCCTCACATTATTGTGCTATTGATTCATTTCTAAATTTCTAAGAAAGTTGGAACATTACAAAGGATGAAGAAGCAATCTAAATTAAAAAAAGAAAAAAAGAAAAATTTCATTACAGTCTTCACCATGATCTGGGAAACTGAGACACATCCTTTGGGAAAAGAAAGGAAGGCATTGCTGCACAGTCCTGTGCAAAGGTAATGTGTTCACTGCACCCTAAAACTGGGTGAAATTATATTAGAATGAAGTAGCATCCTGAAAATAAAGATGTAAATGCAACAAAGAAACAAACCTTAGCATATCAATGGTTTTTAATATTGAAGTGATTGGATCTGTAAGAGGTGAAGACGTTGCTTTATTACTGACAGCAGTTTTATATTTCCAATGGCACATTGATAAAATTTGGTCATTATGAAAAGAATTATGAAGATATCTGCCTTTTATTTAGTCCACCCCACAAAATATCTTCATCTGCAAAAGTACCAGCTCATTTAATGAATTTTTTTTGTCATTTTTTTCTAACTTTTAACGATGAAAACAAGTTCTTCTGCTAATTTGGCAACATTTTGCTGTCCAAGAGATTGTTTCATCACTGTGCATCATGTCTCTGTAAACAAAAAGAGGTTTCAATCCTTAAAATTTACTTTTGATTTTTATACAAAATAATAGTGTAAATTAGTTTAAATGTTCTAAAAAAAAATTCCTTCAAGCAACCATTAAATCTTAAGGTATTAAGTACCAAAATTGCTGAAGTAGTTGTTTGTCTACATGTGTCAGACTCAAATATTATGCCAGCGTCCAAGAGTACTGAACAGTGCTACTCATAGAAAGCCTGCTCTTGACCTTTCCAGAGAAGTGAACTGTGTGTTTGTTTATAAACTTTCTGGAGTGAATGTGGTCTGACTTAATAGGCTGCAATGGGAAAAACAAGCCTGAAAGCAGTGTGGATAAGAAACCACACAACAAACTTCAGGGAGGCAATTGCAGGGCAATGGCACGTGTCCAAGCCACAGGGCTCAGCTGTTCTGCTGGCCGGGAACAAGATGGTAAAAAAGATACCCTGCAGCTTAAAGGCTCTTCCTAAGAGAGGAGTCAGCCAACAAATGGCCCATGTGCAAGGGAGGGAACCTGACAAAGGACAGCACCCTCAAAATAAGAAAGCTCCTCACATGGACCTACTTGAAGATTTTGCGTTGCACTTCTTTGCTGGAGTAATTTGTTACTCTGTAAGAAGTGGTTTTTTTCTAAATAGTTGTCTCAGTTGTGACGGTGGACTATTATCAGGGGAGAGGAGACAGACAGAAAGAGATGTTGTTCAGCAGTGTTCTGGGAATTGTCACATCCCCTGCAGGAGAAAACTGGAGTTATGGTCACTTAAGGGGGTGGTGCATCTGTGAAAAAACACATGGGTGGTTCCAGGTTATGTGTGAGGTGTGAAGAGGGTGGCATAGACCAGAGAGTGTTGGGAAAATCCTCTGTGACCAGACGTACCACCTCCTTCTAATAAATATAAAGTAATAAATGGAAATTTATTTATCCAAGCAAATTATAACTTACCATTAATTTCTAACGGCAAAAAATGTTATTTGAAATAGAAACTCTGAAATGAAATACTGGAAACTTCTTGAAGGCCTCAAGAACTATAAAGATGAAAAGTACAAAATCAATAGATACAATGCATTCTTCATGACTTGTTTTAAGTAGGTGAGAACCAAACTAAATCAAAACACTGGAGCACATGATGCAGAAATCCAAGATACTACCATCTGAAATTGGATGTGTTTGATTTTTTTTTAAGTAGTCTTTAAAATAATTGAGAAAGTTGTCTTTCAATAGAAATTGTGCCCAAAAACCAATTTCAAAAGTAATTTTTATGCTATTAAATAAGAACAGTGAGCCCCAAACAAGATACCAAAATTTTTCTTTTATCTCATGAACATTTTTTATTTCTTATTCTGGTCAAAAAACCACATTAAATCAGGATGAAGAATAAACATAGAAAAATATAAATATTCCAGAATAAGTATGCAATTCTCAAAAATTCAAAGGACCATGCTGCTGTTCTTGCTGCCTTTCTCTGGTAGCAGAGTACAGGTGCTCCATTTCCAACTTTTTCTGTTCTTGTAAAGGAAGTTTTTAAAGTATTTTATAATGTCATCTCTCTGCGAGTACAGTTCTTTAATGAAAATGTCTAAAATATTAAAGCACAAACTATGCGAAAAAATTTATTTGATCCTAAGTGTTTTGTTTGTTTGTTTGTTTGCTTTGTTTCCACAGAATCACAGAATATTCTGATTTGGAAGGTTTGAGGCTGATTTGAATTTTTGTTCACTCTTCTAACAACTGAAATAAAGATACATAGAGATATATATGTATGGATAAATTTCTGCAGAGAACAATGCTCAGAAATTTTTTGTTTGGTGGACTCTTTCCATTGTCACCAACAGCTTCTCTTTTGGTTTAAGGACTTAAGGTATTGAAAAGGCTATCTGTAGGTAACAGATTTTTTTTTTTTCATTATTATTCCTAATACTTCACTGGGAACTGCAGAGGCTGGTAAAACAATTTAACAAGGGAATTGCTTTGATGCTTCAATAAGTTATGTGGAAAATAAATGGTTTGATCATTTTATAGGAACTTATTCATCATGTTGGAATGTCCAGGTACCATCTGGCACAACATATCAAGCCTGAGAGAACAGGGTGTGTGATCCTGCTACTGCTAAAGCTCCATGCATATAGAGACAAAGCTGATATTCACATAAATTAATGCATTTCCTGACCAAACTATATGGCTCAATGATTCTTCTCTGTAGAGGTGTCCTCAGTGAATATTGCATGTTTTGCAGAGATATCACTGACTGATTGCTTGCTGGTTCATTTGCAGTGTTAATTGCATGAACAGCGTAGCTCTCTCCATGATGGATAGGAAGCTGTTGACAGCCAGCCCTTTTCCAGAGATGGAACGCCAGCCAGCTCCCCACAGAACTGATATTTCCTTCTGCAGTGCATTCACTAAACCCAACCCATCTAATGGTTTTTGATAATTGCTCCGAAAAGCTTTCAAAACAAAATGAAAAAAATAAAAAAGGCAAAAATCTAACAGGACGTTATGTGCTCTTTGTTACTGGTTTTTAGTTTTATGGTTTGTCTTGGAATCATAAAATTAACTTTGACATAAAAGCTTAATGCAGACAACAACAGCAACAACAGAAGAATCAAAATGCTCTCAGGCTAACAAAACAACTTATTTTTCTCACCAGGATCAGGTTTAAGTTAAGGACAATGTAGCAAACCAAAGAATTTATCAGTGTGATCAACCACCTTTGAACAGCTGTCCAGAATGCTTTAATTGCAGTTAACTGGGTTGTAATAAAGAGCTGGTCTAGGCAATACCTCTGACATCTCAGTCCAGCTTTATTTTCTGTGACCTGCAGAAACTGAAAACAAGCAAATACTTAACAAATTCTGCACATTGTGTGCCAAAATAATTTTCTTTTAGTATGTTTTCTAGATGTTCAGATACTGTGCAGTGAGAAAAAATAAAACCCAACTTTGATATCTGCACCATCCCACATTTTTCTCTTGAACAAAACCATCTCAGAAGTAGAGCCCAAAATCTATTTCTCACCCACTTGAGGCTTCATTCAGTTTCTCTCTTTCCTGTTCACTTTTTAGGCAGATGTTTCTGGCACTGATAGGGGATCAAAAGTCCTTCCATTTTCAATGTCCATCAGCTGAGAGGAGGCGTAGAGCAGAGCTCACCTTGGCTAAGTACAAACTCTGCATCAGCACTTTTAGGAAAGGGAACCATCACTATAAACTACAACTGCCTCATTCGGGGGATGGATGGGTGGGAAGACTCTACAAAAGGTTAGATAGATGGCATATTTTGTTCTAGTCATGACCTTGGCATCATTGCTCTCTCAAATTAGGAAAGGATCAATCCTTGTCTTCAATGTTTCACGTAAGCAGTGATGAAAGGCTTCAATTTGTCCAGCTAAAAACCCTGTAAAGACACATTATTAAAGCTGGGGTACAATAAATGATAAGCAGTAGAGATCAGAGCACATGGATGAGCATTTTGTAGGCAACTTGGCAAAGATAATTTTTAATCAGAATAGTTGGAGAACAGCTTTGTCCCTTCCAAGTGTCACCAGGTAGTAAGCCAAAACTTTCCCAATTTTAAATTAAAAAGCTCTGTGTTGCACTTTAGCCCAGCTATTTCAATGAGCTCTCTCCACATAATCAGTTCCAAAGTTGTGATGTCAGAGGACCCTTGAAAGTGTAAATTTGCAGGAGAAAGGTTTTCCTGTGGTCAACAGATTTCAAACTTTGGTGAAACTGAACATAGCAAAAGTTTTCTTGTAATGACACCTGGCAGTTCTTAGCTTGCATGGGCTGGATACCTGCTAGAACATAATCCTTGTCTTTTCATGGAATGCTGTAGGGTACTGTTATGTGATTTTTCAAAAATCAGTGGTTGGAAATATGTGGTTTTCACATATTAGTATTACAGATGTGATTGTCGTGTGTGTCTACATAAAACATGTTAAGAAGGTAAATGAATGGAGTAAACAACATGATATTTTTTCAACTACTCTCTATGAAAGGTTAATTGTACAATAAAGACATGTTGAGACTGGGCCTCCAATATTGTCAAAGACAGATATGATTGTAAGTAAACTCATTTTGTAAAGCAACCTACATCGAATACACAAAGTCACTGCCTCTGGTACAAATGGTAGCTCCAAGGTGTTTCAGTAGTGTTGAATTCAGTTAAGACAGAAATACACCTTTCCCCCCCTCACTTCATGTAGGACCTTTACAGCCAAAGTTAAGTGTGTCACCTTCACCTGTGCCAGTGTGCATACTCTTGCAAGCAGGCACATATTTAAATATATATATATATACACACATTACGTGTGCATAGTGAATTTGTGCACTAGGTCTGGTGAAAGGCAGAAGTTCCAATCCCATGTATTTTTTCACTTCTCAGTGAAAAAATACATACTTCTACTCTTTTTCATCACCTAAGAGTTCCTTTTGTTTTTTCTAGTGCACATTTTCCCAGAGATTCAGTGCCAGTTTGCTTCAAGTACAGGAGCTTTATTTCTCTCTTCTTGAGAGCATTTCTGTCTGGTGCTATTATGACATTACCAGCAAACTCATTGATACAGTTGATTTATTAACTTTGTGCACTCTCTTTCTGCTTAAAACTGCTCCAGTTTCCTATCTATTCACAATCCAAAAGGAATGTTTATCACAGTTTTTCAAATGAACATCAGGGAAATGTTGCTTTTAGTCCTCGAAATGAGAATAAATTAGTAAAAAAACACCCAAACAAACAACTATTTCCACTGTATAGTTTAGATCCAAAGCTGCAAACTGAAACAGGAGCCATCTCCTTACAGAAAATTATAGAAAGGGAGAATTTTTGTGTTCTTTCAGGTCATCTGATATGGAAAAAATTTCAATGGTTTTATTGGTGAACAGTCTGTTACCACACATGGGTTAAAGAAACAGAATGTACAGAAAATGTTTTTGACAAAAAAAAAATAGTGGGTTGTGGCTAATTATACTATGATTTTTGGATGTCCCACGTCTGGATGAACTTTTGATTATCTGTTTTGTCTCTGAAATCACTACAAATGCCTTAGTAGTGGATAATATATTCCTTTATTTATCTCAGCAGGAGCTCCTCCATTTTTCCTGAAATAATACTTCATGACTCCTTGGCGAGCAGCAGCAGATACTTTTCCAGGCCTTTTAGAAAATTAGAGAGATCATGAGATCTTTCTACCAAGGAAATAATAGTGCAACACCATTAACAGAACAGCTGATCATGTCTAAATAATAGTAACACTTGATTATAGTGCTCAAAATGCAGAGATAGTAGATATGTCCCTCTTTAGCACCTCTAAAATGGGTATGTATTGCCATGCTTTTCTCAAGCTTGTAATAACTTTTTAAAAGACACTCTTAAATGTCAAAATTCTATTCTCAGAAAAACAGTTCCCCAACTTGTGTTCAACTTGTTGGAATTCTGATTTCTACATAGGTTTCCGTTTGTTTCCTTCCACACATTGAATCTGTATGATTTCTTAGAGAAAGAAATACATTAAAAATGTTGATAAAACTCTTACAATGTTCTTACCCTGCTTTAAGTTGAATCTTATTCTTGCTTTGCTGATAATTTTACTAATCTTTTTGCTTTTCTGAAAGAACAAAATAGCCTTCCTGAAAAATCTAAGACTAAAATGTATGGCAATAAAGTGATGAATTTTTTAAATTGTTGAGGAACTAAGATATTTCCAACCTTTTTCTTCTTTTCTTATTTGTTAGCATCAGATTGCTTGGCTACTGTCTTTGTACAGTCTTCTTCATTCTCCTCGGTCCAAGGATGTATTTCAGAAGGCTCAAAGCAGAATGGAGACCACAGATTTGCTACTTACAAAACCAGGGGGAGAAAAGGGAAGGTCTTGTCTGCCTAGGGAGCCCTGAGAATCAGGCTGAGCATACCTGATTACTCCAGAACAGCTATTTATGTTTAGGGCATTAATAATCCTATTTAGCCTTTCTCTAAGTTTGTTTCCTTTTTTTATTGTCCTTTTTTAATTTTTTTTTTTTTTTGGCAGTAGAAAAAGTGAGCTTGCTCATGCTGCATGGTAAGTGTAGCAATCTGTCTACAGAAGTTTTGTCAGTCCATGCTGGACTAAGAAAAAGTGAGGTATGGTGTGCACTTAATTAGGGTGAAAAATAAGTTAACAGCTTGCTCAGAATTCTGAGTGCTGAGAATTTTTCATTTGGAGAACAGAATGCAGTGTGCCACTTCTAAAGTTAAACAGTATGTGTACTAACTTTGTCCTTTATAATTTTGATGTGCACCAGGCATTTTAGACACCTTTAAAACAGGTATTCAACTGAGTTACTTCTGACTGAATGCTCACCCACATCACCAGTTACGTGCACAGTGCAATTCAACCACAGGCAGCACTTCCCAGGTGCTCAGCCTTCTTTTCTTTGCTACTCTATTTCTGGCTGAGAGGAAAAAGGGTTTTCAATGAGATTGGATTGCCACTCTTGCTCTGAATTATGTTTAGCTATTTTTCTCAGTGCTCAGCTTTGTTGTGAACAATTCTGTATTGAAGGCTTTTAAGTCATAGATAGTGGTCTGAATGCAATTGAAATTCAGCAGTGACTGGGGAACACAATGGCTTTTCCCACAAACTGACTTGCACAATATTGATTTAATTAGAAATAGGCATAGTGGCATATTAGGCACAGACTTAATTTGGGCTATGTAGGCCAACTCCAGTGTTGTGAGCAAAGAACTGGAAAATACTGGATTGCTCTGCGGCAGAAGAAGTTGATTTCAGAGAGAAATATTTGAAATTATACACATTAATAATCCATCCTTTTTTGGGACCCCCATATAAGAAATAAACAAACTCAAGAGAGCTCAACAAGGAACCACAAAAATGGTTGAGGGCTGGAGCACTTTTCCTATGATGAGAGGATGAAAAACTGTGCTCACTCATCCTCAAGAGAAGCAATTTGAGGGAACTTAGTACTGAGAGGATGAAGGCAGAATACTGATGTTAAGAATACACTAAATTAAGCTGAGAAGCCTTTTCTGCCTCATCGAGATGGTAAACTAGAGAGATTGTGCAATCTCCAGGGATGCCCAAGACTCAGTTACATAAAAGCACTGAGCATCTTGGTCTGATCACAGCTGAAGGTTGTATTGGAGACCTCTTGAGGTCCCTTCCAGCCTGAGTTATCTCAGGATTCTATAATCCTACAGTCAGTGAATCTGCACCTAATTGCTCTCACCAGTTCTTTTTATTAAATGAACACATCTCATGTGCACTGAAAAACCTGCCACATGCTCAGGGATGTAAATACACTTTTCAAAAAGGTCTGTAATGGTAGGTCCTTCTGAAAACTTCCTATGTGAATGTCTAGCCGCCTTAATATACTAAAAGAGAAAAAAAAAAGAAAAGAAATTAGACCTCAGATTCTGGAAGTCACATGTTGCTTAGGAAGTGAACTGCCATGTGATTTGATATTTCTATTTTCCACTGAACTCTGGAGTGCTAGCTAATATAACAGAATGGTCTGAATGTGATAAGGGACTGATGTCATTGCTGTACCAGAGCTCTGTGGAAATCTTTTGAGATGTGTGGCTTTTTTCTTCTCCTCAACTCTTTGCCAGGCTGGTGCAGTGACACTCCAGAAGCAACTTGCCATGATGGCACTTCCTGCCCAGGTGACACCACTGGCACCTGCCTAATGAAACCATTCTTCTGGTGCAAGCACACACATTCCTGTAGTGACAACAGAGGTGGAGGGGAAACTACCAGAGCACTTCCTAAGGGAGGCCCTGTGCATTTAAATGTAGCTAAAGATGCTCTTGTGAAGACCTGTTAAAGCACTACTTCTTCACGGGGTGCACTACACTGCCTTCACAAATACTGTTTTACTAAGGAACTAATTTTTAGGTGTTGAGTGGTGCCTACATGAGACAGAGTACATTTGAGCTACAGCTCTCATTGTATTCAGATGCCAGCTAACAAACTGATATTCAGTAGTAGAGACCTTTTGTCTTATTTTTCCTAGTAGAGTTGGAGTGCTTTAACCAGGAGTTTTCTCCTCTGTCTTTTCATCAAATCTAACCTGCAATTTAGAGAAATCCTGGCAGGCAATTGTTAAGGCTCTGATCATCAGATTTTTGCAAGAGAGACACTGAGGAAAGAGTCTGTACTGATCAGCTGTTAGTGGGGAAATGACAGAAACCAATAAAATTATTTCTCTGCATGGGGAGGGTGGCATAATCCAAAACTGGGATTTGATTCTTAGAGAAAATCTGTCATTTTACTTTAGGTAGACTTTTATTCTTCCATTTTACTTAAAGATCTCTGTAAAATGACACCTCACCTTTTAATTATTTACTTTAAGGTCTTCTTGCTTCACATCTAATGGAAACACATAGCTCTTAAAAATAAATGAACTCTTTTTCATAGATTATAATGAGGCCATCTCCATGGTAATTAATTTCAGAGAACAGCATTCACCTGGCATATGCTATAATTACACTTTAATATTGAGCCTGATCTGAGCAACTAACTGAAATGAATTAACAAAATATGTTTTATTAAAGCTAAGCAGGCTATGATTGTTCTAGTAATTATAATGATGATGATTATTATTACATGGATCTCAAAGTCTTTTAAAACAGCATCTTTTTCTGGGAGCAAATACTCAGTTCATTTTCATTATATATTCTTAAGACCGTACTGATATCAGAGTGGTTTGCCAGTGTTTTTCAGATTAGAAAATAAATCGAAGAAGGTAATCTCTAGTTGATAACTATGTGTACTTTTATAACCTGCTGATATATTAATACATATTAGCAACATATAAAGCAGAAACCATAATTATATTAATTTTTCAGAGAGCAGTTTTAGGATATCTCCACATTGATAGAAGACACCTAAGATGTTTTTCTTTGCTGTTTCATTTTCTAAAACTAAGCATCCCTTCAGACAAAAATATCCTTTGTTTCATTGATCTCATTTTCTTCCAAAACAGGTGTAATGGACTTTATCTGTTCATCAAGATCTTATCCTGTGTTGTTTGCATGCAGTTTGTCATTTGTTTGAGTTCACAAAGCTGGTCATAGGCCTAATTTCTTTCTCCAAATTCTTTACCCTTTCAGCAATTCTGAATACTGCTCCTTATTTTTACTCACTGAAAAACAATCTGGCCAGCCTTGTAGTTCTTGCCTTGCTCTCAGTGTAAGTCACTATTTCCCAAAACACAATTATATAATTATACTTTATATATGCTCAAATATAAACTCATTTAAATCATACTGGTGTATGATTTAAATCATACATATCATACATTTAAATCATGTATAATTGCATTTGGACAATTATTTAGAAGTATGTGTGCATACACACAGAGTAAACTGGGGCTGACATGGGTAATAATTGACAATGCTAACATATTTGTTTATAAAATGAAAAGTAAAGAAATAAATTTATAAAAAGCAAATTTCTTTGCAATGAAAATGAAAATCAGGAAATATAGTGATTTAGAAAATTTGGCAAATTGGAACAGTGTTTCAAGCATGTTTGCTCAGGCTTCTCTTCAGATATCTCTTTCTGAAAACATGACTGCACACTGACGGGAAAAGTTGATGTCAATGGAAAGCTGTGCAAGAGATGTTTTGTTAAATCATATTTCAGGACTTATAATGTGTATTTCACTCACTGCTCTTCCGGAGAAACAGAAAAATGAGATTATTACTGGTATGATTCTTCATTTCCAAACAAGAGATACACAAAGTCGAGTTTAAACAAACCAAGGCCTGGGATATGACTTCATTATAACCAGTGTGATTTCCCCAAATCAACTCTAAAGTCCATTGCAGTAATTTTTTAGACTTTTGTTTATAACACATCTCTGGATCTTTTCAGAAGAAAGCTAAGTTAACTGTATTTTTTTGTGTTTAGGCACATTGGGTCCATTTTTCCCTCAATATTGCATTTACTTTATACTGATTTTGCACAGTGAGGCAGAAGAACAGTGTTAGCCAGAAAGAAACCATATTTGCTGTAATGTCATTTCCATTCTCTCTGGAGAGATGTATATGCTTTGGAAAAACTAGGTTTTGAAATTCTTGGTACTCTGACAGCCCATAAAGCAAACAAGAACAAGATGAGACTGGAACTGATTATATTCCAAACATTTGATAAAAAAAAAATGGAAATTGTAAGTAATTCCTTTACAGCTACAATATGGGTAATTTTGATAACCTTTTCATTTCTTTCTACAACTGTGCTGTTTTTCCCATCATATAGTGGAAAACACTCTTAGTCCTTGTATAATTGCTTTCATACATTTTCATTGCTTTTCTTACAGAAACTGCACTTCTGTAATAAAATAAAACCAACTTTGAGCTGCTACATATTGTAAATATTCTACTCTTATCTTGCTATACTATTTATGGTATCTTATTCCTTTCTGGTTGTTATCTAGATCTGTATGATGAAATCTCTAATGAAGTAAAATGGGTGATTGCCTGAAAAGCACACAAGAAACAGGACATTTTGCACCACACTAAAAGACTCTTTACCAGCTGTTCACTTTCAGAGAAAAAGGACATTTCCAGTAAGTACCAGGGAGGTCTGTCTTGGATAGTTTTGCTAACGACTGTGACCTCTCATTAGGACTGATTTGTAAAATTTATGGATGTCTTCCTGCCTCACAAGTACTGAATGACAGGATGAAAATTCAAAATATCTGTGCTAAATTAGACAGATGGTTTGACGTCAACAAGAATAAAGTAGTGCAGACAATGGCAAAATGCTTCATGTTAGAACAGAGAAGTGGAATGCATAAAGGCAACACTGGGACTTGTGTCGGCAGCATTACTGCAGTAAAGGATCTGGGAATAATAAGTGCCACAAACTGAGCAAGAGAAATACAATGCTGCTGTAAAAAGCAAAAACAAAGGCCTCCAAAAGAAGTCATATGTCAGTCCAGGATGTATTAACAGCAACATAACGTGCATGAAGGGATTGTTTTCATTCACATGCACCTGGCAGCAGAGAGGCTTTGTGTAGAGTACTGTGTCCACCTCTGGCCACTCTGCTTTGCAGACAGGTTCACATGTTAGACAAGGGCAACAACAAGAGGGAAATCAGGCTAGACAGCCACCCAAAGAGTGGAACCTAGGAAAGGAAAAAAAAAAAAAAGAAAAGCAGTTAATTTGGAAAAGATACAGATAATGGAGGCTAAAAAGGAGAAGGTGTTGCATTGTCCTCGACATGCAGCTAATGTGAAACAAGAAATAGTCATTTTAACTTACCTCAGAGAATGTGCTGATTAGATATGGGGAAAATCTTAACTGGGAGATGAGTGAGACATTACTGCAGGCAAGCAAGAGATATAAGAATGAGGAATATTTTTAAAATCATATATTTGTGTTGTATGATGTAGGCTCAAGCAACCCCTTTGGCCTCAAATTAAATGATTTTGTGAGGTCACCTCTGACTCTGCCATCCCCCTCTGAAGGAAATTCAGTGCTCCCAGAAGAAGAAAGCAATTTTGACCTCACTGTATTCCTGGAAAAAGACCCAAAAGGTACCTAAACAAGCAATTTGGCCTTTGGATCCCTTGAATGATTAGATACGGAGATTGCAAGTAGGTATCCAATAAGAAGAACAGAGTTGCCTCTTTGTACAAATGTTATGAGTCCTCATTTAAATGCAATAATGAGATAGCCCAATTAGATGGGTATATATATCCTGTAGCAACTAAATTAAAAATTCCAGTGAAAATCCAAATAAATAGTTCCTGGATTGGTGAGAGAGAAGTTGCACTGAAGTAGTTCAACTGTTTGTCTCATTAAAAAGGGAACTTAAAGGCAGCCTGATTACACAGCACACATACCTCCATGGAAAAATAGATGGGTGTGAAATTTGCCCAGGTTAATTTTCAGCCCTGGGCCTTGCTTCTTAAAGCTTTTTTCTCCCATCTGTATAGTATGCTCATGGGGACAATCGGAGCAGAAGGCAAACTTTTGGTGCTCTGAATTACCCCCACGAGGGTCGTCTCTCTGGAGACAGAGCCCAGGGAGAGACTGCTTCCCTGGGATACAATGACTACCACCCTGACTGCCTCCATAATTTAGCAGCTGACAGCTGAAAGCAAGAGACAGAATTTCAAACAATGACAGCGATTAAGCTTGGGGAGTTTCTGTAAGGGAAGTGGCATATCTCCTGCTATTTTTAAATCAAAGCTAGATGTCTCTCCGAAAGGTTTGCATTAGTCAAGTACCAGGCATGATTCAATTAAAGGAAAGTTACTGGTCTCACTAAAGGAATGAGTGTCTGAAATTGGAAGGATTATGATTTAAGAGGGTGATCTAATAGCTTAAACTGGAGCAAGGCATTGTTTTATATGAGCAGTAAGAAACATGTAATAGTGTGTCTAATACTCTAAAATAGGGTAATTTCAGACTGCTCTTTAATTCTTTACTTTTTGTTTCTTCCTGGGTCTAGAGTAGAAAAAATATAACAATGTTGACAAGGTATATTATTTGTAGTTTTAAATAGAACTATGCTGCTATCAAAAGCACTGATGGGATCTGATGAGAACAGTCCATGACATTTTGCCTCCTCGACCTCCCTTTGTCTTCCTTTATTGAATTGTCTTTATTTGCATTTTCATTATTTCTATTCTTACACCTACTAAAGAATTAAAACTTTGCAAGAGATTCAGTATTGTAACAGTATGTTCCTGACAGACCAAAATTAGGCTTTTTAAACTATTGGTGGGGGAGGGGAAAGGAGAGCACAGTAATCTGTAAGTTATAAACTAACTGCCTTTCCCCCTTTTCTGTAAAAAAATTTCTTCCCTGCCTTCAGGGTTGGAAGGATAACACTGCAGAAAGGGCTTCTCAGCATGGACATTTTTTAGAAGCTGTTGTTTATCTGTCTGTTCTTCCTTATTAAAGTAAACTTTCACACAAAATCACATAAAAACATGGTGCACATGCAGATATCTTGGATCATAGTTTTAGGGTGTATTAAGATACTGGATGCAGTTGTGCACCTAAATGCTCTCTTCTACAAGATAAAGCAACTGCAATCAGAGGGTGGGTTTAGATCAGATATTAAGAAGAACATTTTTACTGTGAGGGTGGTGAGGCACTGGCACAGGTTGCTGAGAGAAGCTGTGGCTGCCCCATCCCTGGAAGTGTTCAAGGCCAGGCTGGATGGGGCTTTGAGCAACCTGGTCTAGTGGAAGGTGTCCCTGCTCATGGCACAGGCCTGGAACCAGATGATCTTTAAGGTCTTTTCCAGGACAAACCATTCTGTGAGCTTATGAATCCCTCACAGTGTATTTTGTGGTGTAAAAGAGCTTGGTATAATTCTGGGCAGTGCAGTTGAACAGAGCCTTCTTTTCTTGCATCAAACTGACAGTACTTGTGAGAGAAATGTGTTGAAGGGAGTGCTAGAAATATTATCGATGTAAAAAGTTAAGGAAAGGGGGGAAAACTGGATCATTAGTTGTCAGCAAAACTTATGTTCTCTGAAAGAAAATTCATTGTCCAGAATTTCTTCCTTGGTTGGAACTTCACGTAAGGGGAAAAAGAATATAAATACACAGAACTGTAATGGAAATATAGCCAAAATTTAATTGCTCTGGATTTTTGTTCAAATATTCAGAGTATGCTTTTAGTTTTGAATGATAAAAGATATGCTTTCTTTAGTGGTGCTGCAGCAAGTAAACAAGTGTGATATGGCAGAACTGCAAAAGTTTGAGCCCTATGGCTTGGAATGGGCAGTGACAGTCTCTGGGAAGAAGAATGATAAAATTACAGACAGTATCATTTAGATGAAGCTCACACAATCACAGATTATGTTGACTCAGAAGGAACCCACAAGGATCATTGTGTCCAACTCCTGGCCCTGCACAGGACACCCCAAGAGTCACACCCTGTGCCTGACAGTGTTGTTCAAACACTTCTTGTGCTCTGTCAGGCTGGTGCTGTGAGCACTGCCCTGGGGAGCCTGTCCCAGTGCCCAACCACCCTCCAAGTGAAGAGCAATACTAAAATGGAAAGAAAAAATGAAAAGGCAAAAAAGGAGAGGGATGGGAATGCCAAGTGCTGTTCCAATGACAGAGAATTAAAAGGAAGCAGTTTTTTAGGGGTCAGAGTAAGTTGTATATTCTGAAAGAAGATCATGGCATTTGCAGCTTTTAAAGTTTTTACCATCATTCATTCAAGTTAGAAGACCTTTGGGTTTAGTTCATGCTACCATAAATTGAGAACAATGTCATCAAAGTTACTGAAAATGCACATGTATAAAACATCCTGTGTTTGAGATATTTCAGTCAAAACCCAAATATCAAATCATCTGTATTTTAATATAGATAAGATTAGAGAAGAAAAGTATCAAATTATATCATCAGTGCTTTCTTCTGCTGCAGCCAAACTCCGTGATTAAACAAACACAGGTGAAAAGATATTTTATACTCTGGAATTATTACTTTTCCCTGCCAAAGGTATTTCATTAATAGATTTTGTATTCTTTTCTGTCAAATATAGTCATTGTCATAAACGTTCATCCTGTGAATTATGAATTCATTGCAGTCTCATTTTCTAATATTAAGCTTAAAGTAGACTTTATATCTTAATAAAGAATATTCCATCAAGAATGCTTATCAACTTGTTGTTTTCTTCATCTGAGAAACCATAAGATCTTTTTATTTTCTCTGGTGAAAGGTCAGAGCATGTGTGACTAGTGTGGAGGTGGAAGAATAATTCCCACTTTCCTCTGTAGGTTCATCTCCCTCCAATTCCACCACTTTGTGGATGCTGAATGAATTGGAGGATAATGACAAAAGAAAGGAGAGTGACCAGCTGTGGACTGGCCCTCGATGTAGCTAACTTCCAATTCTAGAAATCTACTGGACAGTGGCTGTTACAAATTGGGCCAGATGCTTATGCTTCTCACAAAGTTCTGAGAGCATAAAATAGCTGAAAAAATGAGTGTACTTGTGACAAATTTTAGTGCCCTTTCAATTCAACACATTTGATGTAATTTAGGCAGGTGACAGCCAGTCCTTTAGAAAGTCCGTCTGCCTTTAGTACTCACAGGTTTATAGGATTTTATCATCTCATAACTTTGATGGTTTTTATCTCATTCTAGTATGTAATAGCAGTTATAGAAGTAGTTTTGCTAGTAGATTGTTAAATAAGTAAATATAATCCTGAGAGTTTAATATGCTAAGGTAATAAGAATTATGTGCCAGTCATACCTGAAGTCTATGTTGGAGGAAGGAACACAAATTCCAAAGTAAGTAAATATGCATGAGTTTGTAATGGATAAAATCCCAAGAGAACTTCAATGGTTGTTATTTGAAAATAGGAAAAAAGCTCTGGCTGAGGAACTGTGTCCTTCATATGCATTTAATTCCAATGAATTAACTGTGTACATCTACTAAACTTTCACTATGTACCAAAGTCACCCACTTGAATATTTAGCTTCCATTTTATACCAAAGCCAAAGCCAATTTAAAGGCTAATGCTGACAAGACTGCAGACAGGATAATGAGTACTTCAAAATGTCACCACAAACAAGTGTAATGTAAAGATTATCAAGAAATGTCATGTCTTCAAAATGAACAGAACCAAAAAGGCTTTGACGCAGTGCATACAAGATGAGAGAATTTTCCTTTTAAAGGAGTAAATATATCTGCTGAGTGAATAAAAGGCTACTGAAATTTTTTTAAGTGGTTATGCAGGATAAATAAACAGGACTGAATGAGAAAAACAATAGGCTGGTAATAAAGAAAGAAAAAAAATCCCCATAAGAAACAGGATAATACAAAGAGAAACTGAGCTGACAAAAAGTTTTAATCCCCACTTTACTTTTTTAAATTCATCAGGAGAACTTGTTAAACAATTCTTTGGATAATTTTGAAAAAGTCTGATATGAAAAAAGACAATGGCTCTAAAATATAAAAATCACATAAATATTATAATTGGCATAACATCAAAACAAAGGAGGTAGGACAAAATTTCCAGTTAAATTATTCTCAGAATGGCAATAATATTGTGTTTCAGGTCTGTGTTTCTAGGATTTTCTATATTTAACTAGTTAGAATGGGAAAATTGTAAGCTGCATTTTAGGCTTTGCATTGCCTAATAAAGCAGCTGGTTCCTCTGATAAGTGTTAGCAGATTTCATTTTATAAAGCTTCACTACAAGAACAATGAAAAATACATCCAATGCCAGAACTCCATATTGAAGTATATAAACTGTTTCAAAACAGAGCAGTGCTGAAGAAGAAGAAAGACAAAAGGAATAGTAAGAATTGTCTGAAAAATTAGATTGATATGATAACATTTGTAGGAGAATTCTATCAGACAGTAACTCACATTGATGTTCTGAATAAATTTAAGGAAGATGTCTTTGGTGATGTTTGCGAAGAAGTTTTCAACTACAGGAAAAATGTAGTGAAAGATCAGTCTTGGTTTTGAAGATAACAACAAAATCTAGACCCAATAACTGAAAATAGAACTGCAGTGGGTTCAAACTGGAAATAGCATCTGCGTGAGAAATCAGACACTAGAAACCTTTATTGAGAGTTGCAGTACATTAGCAACATTAAAGAGATACATTTAAAATGACACAGTCCTGGACACGGAACATGCCTCATGTATATAAATAGAGTTTAGAGCTGCATTCTGGTTGAATTCACTGTTGCTTGCTCAGGGGATCCTTTCACAGATGTCTGTTCCAGGCTTTGAGGATGGGATCCACAAAAACCCTGTTCAACACACTGGGGATCACTACCCTCAGTAAGATCTGTCACTGTGATGGATTATCTTAAAAACTGGCATTTTCAAGGCTACAAGTCCCTGACTGTGAGCTGCAGGGAGTTTATTGGAGTGAAAAATCCACATTTTTTCTATTGAATATTTAGAATCATAGAATGGTTTGGGTTGAAAAGATCATCCAGTTCCACCCCCCCTGCCATGGGCAGGGACACCTTCCACTAGACCAAGTTACTCAAAGCCCCATCCAACCTGGCCTGGAACACTTCCAGGGATGGGGCATCCACAGCCTCTTTGGGCAATCTGTTCCAGTGTCTCACCACCCTCACAGTAAAGAATTTTTTCCTAATATATGATCTAAACCTTCTCTCTGTCAGTTTAAAGCCATTACCCCTTGTCCTATTACTACATCCCTTTGTAAAAAGCCCCTCTCTATGTCTCTTGTAGGCTTCCTTTATGCACTGGAAAGGTCCTAATAGGTCTCCCTGGAGCTTTTTCTTTTCCAGGATGAACACTATCCCTTCTCTTAGTCTGTTTTATTAGGAAAGATGTTCCAGCCCTCTGATCCTATTTGTGACCATCCTCTGAACATACTCCAACAGGTTCACATGTTTCTCATGTTGTGTCCAGAGCTGGACACAGTACTTTAAATTGGAATAGAGGTGAAGAATCACCTCCTTTGACCTGCTGGTCCTGCATTTTTTTTTTATTTTTTTTATTTTTTTTTTTTTTTATTTNGGATCCACAAAAACCCTGTTCAACACACTGGGGATCACTACCCTCAGTAAGATCTGTCACTGTGATGGATTATCTTAAAAACTGGCATTTTCAAGGCTACAAGTCCCTGACTGTGAGCTGCAGGGAGTTTATTGGAGTGAAAAATCCACATTTTTTCTATTGAATATTTAGAATCATAGAATGGTTTGGGTTGAAAAGATCATCCAGTTCCACCCCCCCTGCCATGGGCAGGGACACCTTCCACTAGACCAAGTTACTCAAAGCCCCATCCAACCTGGCCTGGAACACTTCCAGGGATGGGGCATCCACAGCCTCTTTGGGCAATCTGTTCCAGTGTCTCACCACCCTCACAGTAAAGAATTTTTTCCTAATATATGATCTAAACCTTCTCTCTGTCAGTTTAAAGCCATTACCCCTTGTCCTATTACTACATCCCTTTGTAAAAAGCCCCTCTCTATGTCTCTTGTAGGCTTCCTTTATGCACTGGAAAGGTCCTAATAGGTCTCCCTGGAGCTTTTTCTTTTCCAGGATGAACACTATCCCTTCTCTTAGTCTGTTTTATTAGGAAAGATGTTCCAGCCCTCTGATCCTATTTGTGACCATCCTCTGAACATACTCCAACAGGTTCACATGTTTCTCATGTTGTGTCCAGAGCTGGACACAGTACTTTAAATTGGAATAGAGGTGAAGAATCACCTCCTTTGACCTGCTGGTCCTGCATTTTTTTTTTATTTTTTTTATTTTTTTTTTTTTTAATGCAGAACAGACCCTTTTTTTTCAAATTACAAGTGGAAAAGGAGAAAAGGTTGTCCAGTGTCTACTCGCTGGAGTGATGGCTTCTCCTAAAAGGTGGGTTCAAACCTTTCCCAAGAGATGATGAGACTGATTCTCTGCCCACCACATCCCAGGCACTGCTCTGTTGGATATCCCTGCTGAGCTGAGGAAAAGCATCATTATTTGGATGGTGGGAACAGCAATCGTATGAGAAATTATGTCAAAATATATAGTGCAGAGAAACTTGGGCACAGTTTATTATGGGTTTGTGGCATTTCTGACTGTTGCTGTTTGTCCATATATAGAGATGGAAAATGACTGTGTGAACTGAATTTATCAACAACTGACTTGGAAAAAAAGATTTTTACACTTTTAAATCCAGTGGGGTGTAAAAATGTTTTACTTTCCTTTTGCTAAATTCACTACAAGTCTCATCTATATAACTTGCCAGTACCCTAGTGATCTAACGTGCATTTTAGTTAAAACGATCATTTACCCAGAAATAATCTGGTCATGTATACAAGCAGGTAATATGTGGGTTCCTCTGTATAAAAATATTTATACTGTAACTTACTTTTTTGGTCTTCTTTTCTTTAGTGGAGTCCTGCAATTGATTGAATTATATCATTTGCAGCTGTGGCTATTGAAAAATAAAATTGCTTTTCTTGTGGAGAAGAAAGAACTGGAAATGTGAGAAAGATGTCCTTTAATATAAATGCTAACTTATATTCTTGTTTCCAAGATAGAAAAACATGTAAGTACTTAATCTAACCCAAATATTGAGCATATGATTTGCATGTTAAACAGGTTAAACTCTCTAAAGTCTCAAAATTATATATTTTACTAAAGGGTTTAAGTGGTGATTTATTTCAAAGTTAAAATTAATTATGGACAGAGTTTTTCTTAGAAAGTGTAAATTTCTATACCTATTTGTATGTTCACCTGTCTTTTGCAGTGTGTGCACTTGATTTTAATTGATTTTCATTACAGAACACTGGATTTTCATTATATGTTATTGACTTTCCTTGATTCAATAGGCAAGGTGACAGATAATTTCTCCTTACTTCAGCACATCCTTTTTGTTCCTGTTTTTGAGTGTTAAGGTATGAGATGTCTGCATGTCTACAATATATACTGCAAGTAACATCAAATTTTGTGGCATGTTCTTCAGGAGACTGAAAAATCCTAGCTGTGTTATACATCTATATTTAATGTAAGGTAAGAGATGCAAGATAAATAAAAGGATGAAATACTCAGCTCAGGGTGGAAGTCCTTTACGAGGAAAACAATCTGGATATAACCTCAGAATTTAAAATCTCACTGAATGTCATGCCTGAAGTGGCCACCTAGAAACAAAGACCAGACAAGAATGAGGGAATAAAGGTGGGTATTTATTTGAAGGGCCTTCAAGGCACACCCTGGGGAGCCAGAGGCTGCTGCCAAGAGGGACCCCAAGATGGACAATAGGTCATGAGTTCTTCACACATTTATAGGTTTGTTTCATTTGCATACCAGGGTTAATTCTCCAATTAAAATTTCAGTTAATGATGTAATTTCCCCTCAGCTTGCCCCCCCCGCCTCCCCTTTAGAGGCTCTTTGGTTTACACTTTTTGGCCCTAGGACTGTCTGAATGTCCTTGAAGAGCAGGCCCAGAGAGGCTTTGTTGTGTCTGCCCAGCACAAGAGAGCAGAAGTGAACAGGCTACAAAAAACTTCAGAGTCACACACTAGGCAGTACAGGATTTGAAAAATATCAAAGTTAAAACCCAAGGCGTCAAATGTCTCTCATGGAATAATGCCCCCATCTGATGCCAGCAAAGTTATTGTTTGTTTCAGACCTGATTATGCTCAGAAGACAGTCCAGGGCTTCACCGAGCATGGATGTTCAGGGTGAAGGAAGTTAATGAGAACACGGTATTTATTGGCAAAGAGAAGCATCTGTGATGTTAGTAGCTCACTGTTACTATCAAATCTTCTTCTCTTAGGAAATCTGATGAAAGAGTGGTTTGCAGTTGTAGATATACCTCACCATTCAGCAGATTTCACCAAAATTGCCAAAATTCAATGAAATCTGAAGACTTAAGAACAAATTGAAAGTATCCAAATCAATGATACATTCTTAACTGGTTCGAATCTGGACAATCAATTTTGTGGCCAATATCATCCCAGAGGTATCTCTGATACTGGATTTTTTTTTTTTTTTGGAAGGGCTGACATGACAGTGCTGAGCTGAAAAACTTTAAAAACATTAATGAATAATACAGAAGATGGCTGTACAGAAAGTGCAAGTCTCAGCACTTACCATCCCTCAGTGAAGACAAATCATTTGGTTACATTTTTTACCCTGAGGACCATGATTGCGATGAACATAGAAACATGTTTTCTATCATTCTAGCCCTGTTCTTTTGCTTCAAATGCATTGTACTTAGATGAACTGAGTAACCTCTAGAAATATTACTTTATAGGAATTGGGCATCTGTGAAGAGAGAAAAAATGCAAGTCTTTTCAACAATTGCTCTATTTTGCAGGTTAGAAATTGGTGTTTCCAAAACTGTCTCTCATAAATGCACATCCGTCTCTATCATCTTTCTGTATCCCCACTAGGACAGGGCTTTTAGAGAAAATTAACAAATTTTTAGGCATGGGCAGTCAGTCCTGATTTGTTTGTGCAGTACACAGAGCATGCCTGCATTTGTGCCTAATAAATCAGACCTACAGCTCACACCTACCCCTGTGTGTCTTATCTCTTCTAGCAGCTCTTCCCTGTATGCATGATAATTGCCTCTCCATGTCAGTGGCTTGAGGAAAGCTGCTGCTCCTTGAATCAGAGGAGCTGCTAAAACTGCAAGATTTTGAGCATTTCGGCATGGTCTTCTTTCTGAGTATGAATTGCACACCAAGCAGAAAGCATGGAGAGGAAAAGAAAGAAACCATATGTATTCATCAATCCTAGGTCTCAGCATTGCTTGGTAGGAGAGGGAAGAGGCTTGTTAATGTAGCAATTAGGCAAGACAAACCCCAGAGTAAACAGTTGCCCTCTAAACTGTATGAAGATGCAGCCCTCTGCCCAAACTCACCAGTTTTGGCAAAGAACAGACTTTTCATTAGGGATAGACAGTGTTTAGCTGACTTCTGCAATAGTAAAATGCCTATAAAAGGAAAAACGTTTTATATTTCTCTGAGCCTTTGTGTGCAGAATAGCTTTCTGTCTGGGGTAAAGGAAACAGTCACAGCATTCTGGAGGGGATGAAAAGGGGAGGGGATGAAAAGGGGAGGGGAAGTGGGTTGTTTTCTTATTGCTGTCATCTGAAGCGAGATATTTCACTCACAGGAACTCACGCTCAGTATAAGAGTTATGATGATTCATTTCATTTTTCAGGCCCTCCTCCATCCAGGCTGCCAGAGACCACAGCAGCATACAGAGAAACTGCTTGTTTCAGAAAAGGACTGATTTTTTTTTCTATTCATCTGATGTTTGTGATGCATACTTACCTATATCTGTATTCTAAACAGAGTGGAGAACTCTTTTAAGAGCTATGTCAGGAAATGCCATAGCATAAGTGCAGGATGCACATGTTTAGATCAGTTATCCTTGCATTTGGTTTTCTTAATGCCTGGTGAGGGATGCTGACAGAAACAAAAATGATTGCCCCCAAAGAGCCATTGGGGTCAAATAACAGATAGCCCTATCTTACAGAGCACTAAGGGATAATATTTCATAGGAAGAGAGCAAAGTGACATGGAAGAGAATCATACTGCATGTATGTACCCAAAAAAGGTGTTTTTCTATGCATCTCCTGTCATGTTCTGTCTGGATTTTAGCTTCACTGATTGCTTTGAGATATGCAGTTTGAAGGGAAAAGCTTACTAGAGATTCCAGCGGAGAGCATTTCTCAGACACCTATCTTGCCTTCCGAGATGCTCAACTGGCAGCAGCTTGGCTCATCAGAGTGGGAGCAGCTTGATGTGACTGCCTGAGGGCTGCCAGAGGAGGCTTTTCCCTTCCAGGAGAACGGGAGTGGCTGCAGAATGCTTAACTGAGCATCAGGCACTCGGGGAACAAATCTATAGGGCTGCACTAAGCAGGGCAGGACTCTTCAAAACCATGCTTCCACCAAGAAAAATGGCCAGCAGAAGGGCTGTCTCCAGTGCATAGCATTTTTTCCCAAATCAATCCTTTCTAAGGATAATGTTGTTTATTTGTGAAGATCTCTCTACTGTTGCCCAGAAATAGCCCATATATGTGGAACTCCAGGATTTGCTATGAGAAAACAACCCACTTTTGGTAAGGCATACAAGGAAAATTGAGGGCATGTGTTTTTCCTCAGTCGAAGAGTCATCACTGTACATTCCTGTTTCTGCAGAAATTAGTTGAAATAAGTCATACATTTTGTGTAATGCTCTGGGATTATGAAGTTATTAATCTGTTTGCTGGCAGAATTCTCAAAGTCTGGTGTATACATCTTAAAGTATAAAATCCAACTAAATGACAAGTGATTGCTGGAGTAATTTTTTTCATAGCTGCAGTTATAGTGCATGAATCACAGAGTGCTGGGTGAATAGTAAGAGGATAAGTCACTTGCTCAATGTCATACAAGATGAAAAGAAGGCAGGCAACCCGGTCACTGTGACCTATCCTAATCCAGTCTCATTTTTGTTTCTATTAAGAAGATCTGATTGCAAATTAAAGCTTTGATTGCAGCAGGAAATAGACTGCCTTTTCCCTCAACACTGTGATGACCTTGACAGTGTTAATGTTAAAAAGAAGAAACCAGTGCAGCCTCTAAGAGTGGCAGGAACCAATTCTCTATAAAGCTGCATTCCTTTCTTCTCATTCTGTGTATTCTCCAGTGAGAAAGGAGAAGAATTTTTGGGATGGCTATACTCCTATGCAACTCTTTGCAAAGGAGGAAAATGTGAAACCAAAACTTCCAAGTAATGAAAATTCAGCTGCTTTCCCAGCCTAATAGAGAAGGAATATGCTCAGTCTTTTGGACTGTGCAATGGTTCTGAGACCAGGGGTTCTTCTCAGGCTTTGGTCTGGAGATAACAAGTACAATCCTGAGTGCTGTCTCATTGAGGTAGTGATGCCTTCCATTCAAACATATTTCAGGGCACAGAAGCAGAGTATAGCAGGCCTGTATATTCAGAGTTTTTTGCCACCATGTTTTAACATGTATAAGTGCTGTAAGCTGACCTTTAAGACTAATGAGAACACTCAAGTAAGTATAATTATTTGGGGGGGGGGAGCATTATCTTCCATTAGTGTTCCAGATCATTTTTCCTATACAGGACACTTCTGTCATTTGAAATTAAATGTTAAAGCAAACCTGATCATTAGGGGAACACAGAAAGGCAGATGAATGTTTTATCCATGAAGTCTAAGGATAAAATAAAGACAATTGACTCAATTCTTCACCGTGTATAAAGCAATAAAATATTTGAGGAAAAAGAGTCTTAATGGTGATATTTGCTGTGCTTAAATATTAAATTGTATTCAGTGAATTCTATGGTTTCAATTTTTTATTAATCATGAATGATGTTGATGTCCACATTGCTTTGTCTGAGCAGAAGCGAAAGAAGGGGAAAAAAGACTGTCAGAGTAATTTCTACATTCTTTCTTTTCTTTCATTCTTTCTTTCTTGCTTACTTGCTTGTCAGGGGAGTAATTGTTTTTAGTCTAGGATGAATTTAAATAGAAACAATTTTCTTCTTCTCGTGGGTTTTTAGGATTGCAGTGATCAGTAACCCTGGGATTTTGTGTGTAACTTTTCCCAAATCCTCCACCCAATAGAACGTCTAAAGAGGTCTCATCTATTTCAGACAAGGAAAGGGTAAAGGATGTTTAGGCTTTGAAATAAGCTCCCCAGGGAAGTAAAGGAATCACCTGAACATGTTCAAAAATGTGTAGATGTGGCACTTGAGGCCATGGTTTAGTGGTGAACAGGGCAGAGCTTCATTAAGGAGTTGACTCAATGATTTTGAAGTATTTTCTAACCTATACAATTCTATGATTCTATGTTGGGTTTGTTTTTTGTTTTTTTTTTTTGCAGGGAAGGTAGGACAAAGTTTATTTTCCCCTTTAATCTCTAATAAATGATTTACATACCTGATGTTGCCAGAAGGAAAATTATATTTCACATGGTGAAATTCCAGTCTTCCAGTCTTAGGATGGCAAATGGCAGGACTTCCGTTTATTTTAACAGACAACTTCTTAACACTGCCAGGATTCTAATCAATTTCTTTTTAATTTAAAAACTCATCTCAATCCCCTCTCAGCAGAAGGATATGTAGCTAAGGATGTCCTGCAATATCTGTTATGTTTCCTCCTACCAAGAGTGAAAGCAGATGCTATGGTTTTTATGCAAATTCACAGGCATATTCCCTCTCAGAACAGGGAAGAGTTAAGGACAAGTGCAGAAGAAAAAAGCTGCATTTTTTTATAGTGTTGTGATGATCTTTGTCTCTACCTCCCACCATCTCTCCTCAGTGAGAGCAGCAAAAGCACATATTGCTGTTACAGACAGATGTTTGCCCTGTTAGCCAGCCAAAAAGAAAGGGGATTTATGTCCTCAGGCAGTCATTGTCAGGACACAGAGTACATCCAGCTCCTGGGAGTATCTCTGGCAGCATTAGGGAGTTGAGCAGAATTGAGCACAGGATCAGCTCCTCCTAGACATGAACAATTGTGGGACAGGTGTGATGCTTCTCTCCCTGGGGAGCTGCTTTTAAGCTGAAGGGATGCAGCACGAGCAGAGACCAGCTGTGCAGCAGCTGTGCCTGCACCCAGCCTCCTGCACCCTCGATGCTGACCCTGACCCTCTGGCTTGGCTCCCCAAGGCTTCCCTCAACACTGCAGGCTCAATGGGACAGCACCAGTCAGCAAGTAACCTCAATTGCTGTCTCTGGACCTGATCTTGACCCAGACTGCCTTTTTCCCACCCAGTTTATTGTTTTGGCATTGCCTGAGTGCCAGCAAAGCTGTCTCAGCTGTCTTTCCTGCAGTGTCAGGGGCCAGCTGGGTGGCTCAGATCCCACTAAACAGCCAGCAATAATGCAGCATCGTCTTTAAGGTCCAGCAGCTTTGGTTGGTCTCCAGGAGAATGCAGTGGCATTTGAAATGCTGGCATGCTGCAAGGAGTAGGAAAGAAACATCATAGTCCTTAGGAGAAAGGCTGTCAGGTATCATTGTAATGAAGCATCTCTCATGGGACTATTTTCCTGCTGTCTTCCTTCCTCCTACCCGTGTCCTCTCAGCATGTCTAACGTTTGCAAGTTTGAGCTGAGCTGCTGGCTAATGGCTTACAGAGCCTCCCTCAGAGGTGGAACGTAAAGAGATGGAAAAATGAGAATTACAGAACTGTGTAGGTGGCCATAGCAGGAGAATGCTACAGAGACATGTAGCAGGGGCAGAAACACCTCTGGGATTCAATAAAACAAGAGTTTGACATTTAGTTCTTGCTTCTTGATTTTAAAAAAATATTTTTTCTCTTAGTTCTAAACAAGTCTGTTCATCTGTTTATTTCTATTGTAAGGTAGGCCAGGAGTTCTTCACAAAGGTTGTGATTGTTGCTGAATGCAAGGACATTATTCTTAGGGGTGTATACAGACCCTAAGGAGTATGAATTATTTTAATCTTTCACTTGGTGAGATCTCAAGAGCTGCTGTTTCTGTGTTCGCAGGTGAGGGCGACTGGTGCAGTTTTGTGTTCAGATACCTTACTGCTTTTCTCACAGGGCTGGTATAAACCAGTTCTGAAGCAAGAGCTGACCCACCACAGTTTTCAATGTGGTGCATTACATGGTCACCAATTGCAGGTTTCTTTGATAATTATTCTGTAAACAAGCTGTTGATGAATTGAGCATCAGCAGATGGGTCAGGGTACAATCCATTACAGCTGCTTGAAGGCAAACTATCCTCGTTCGTGGCTCAGAAACTGGGTCTGGGGAACTGTCTTCAGAGCTCCATATATGGCCTCAAAACTGCTCATGTCGGAATTATTCCAGTTGCAGGGAAAGGCTAGAGGGGGGAGGAATTTCGTTGATGTACAATGTGGTAGCTGGATTTTTAGATTTTTTTTGTATAACCTGTGCTATTTGCTTACATTCAAGAATTACCCTGTTAAAATAGGATCTTGCCATTTTCTTTTTCTGTTCACAGTTGGCAGTTATTGGATCAAATATGCTAAAGGTAGACAGTACTAGGCAGAATTATGGCTGGCTGTTGCCTCAGTCCACACAAAATAATCCTCTCTCCTTTATTTTGATTTCCTGGCATAATAAGACCTATTGTGTTAATTTGTTAATTCTCATTCTGCTATCAAATATTCAGTTGAAGAACTTATAGTTTTGAAAGAGTAAGGTCAGCTGTCCTTTTTTCACAGCTAGTTTCCTCTCTTTATAAGCAAATATATTTTATTTTTTCCTTTCCAGTGAATCATTATTTTCATTATTCCTGCTTTTTGCCTTTAAAATGCTCATTTTCATCCTGTTTCCGAACTCTTACACACAATTTAGAAAAACAACCTGACTGTTTATTCTGTAAAGTTTTCATGACTTATGTTCTAGCATCTGCTATGGGAAACAATGATCAAAATATTGCTATCAGAAAAGCTTAGGCCTGCTTGACATTCAAATAATTTGGCGCTTTTTTGAATAGAATTGCATGAGTTTTCACCTGACACTTGCTCAGAATTCAAATTGATCCACAAAAGAACAGGACATTCCTGAAAGTCATTGACAGTATTTTTTTGCCTTATCAAAATACCTTGATAGAGAGGTTCATGGTAAATAAAAAATGCTTGGAAAAAAAAAAAAGACCACACATACAATAGCATGATTGATGTAGTGGAAGTCAAGTACTCTTGAGTTGTGAAGGATGTGTGCATTAGCAAAAGGGTTTTATATAGCAAATAGTATTTGGTGTATTGCCAAGTTGTTAAAGGTAACTGCATTGTTGAAATCACTCCCCTAAAGAACAGTCAAGTAAGACTACACTTAAATCTTTTGGAACAACCTTTCAAGAATGCAGTGTGAGATACAGGCCTTGTGATGGTCACATGGACTCATTTTCTAACAGTTTTCTTGCAGTTTAAGGCCAGCTTATGTTACATGGCAGTAGAGATATTTCAACATCCTTGACCACTGGCTTATCACTTGCCAGGTAGGTAGATGAGGCTTTCATGGAAGAGCTTCTCATTAAAATTCACTCACCTGTCCTTCTGCTCCATTTAGGAGGGAAAAAACCAGATAGTGCAATCCATACTTTTCCTACCTAATATGCATCCACTAACCAGTAGACATCTGAATTGATGAGCACTGTACTTGGCCCTATATCTCTGTTCCTTTTCCTGTCTATACTTAATTCCTTTCCTTAACAGGGATTTTACTGGTATCACTTGTTTTATTGCCTGTACAGTCAATCACAGTATCTTAATCACATCACACTCCTGACCTCCAAAATGCCCTCGTCTCTTTCACACATTCTTCCTTTAAACTCATTTCTTTCCAGAATTAGCCTCAGCAATAGCTTATACACAGCATATCCTAGCTGGATGTTCCATATTTTTTGCTGGGTTGTAAGCATGCATCTGTGGTAGGTCATAATACTTTGAAAAGGACTGTGTGGTCTTACAATACTGCATGAATGTTAGTGGTAACATGAAATCCCACCTTGCAATGTAAGAAGTACTGGCTGTGTGTGATTCATTTTTTTCTCTTTCTCACACAGGCTGCCTACAGCCTGACACCTACCATAGGGTTCTTAATTCTTCCAGTACCACATGCAGAAATGACAGACCAGAGGAAGATCTTTGGCAAAAACCCTTGTTACCTTAGCCTGTGCAAAACTTCTCTTTGCTGTCTTCATTACTACTACATGAAACACATCCATTCTGTTTCTGACCTTATGTCCTAATGAAGTATTGCATGATAATTAACAGTGTAAGCACCTTCAGCCACTGCTGCCTTGACTTTTTCTGCTTCCCTATGACAGAACTCCATTGGTATTCTGTGAAATGGAAGTCCTTGTTCTGCACACATCAACAACATTTTCCAACATTTCATATTTCCTCAAAAGTTTTCAGAGGGCACCAGGGAGCCCTCTGTTATTAACTTTATTCTGGCTATTCTCTCATTGTCACCCTTGTCCTACCAAATATTTGTACCTTCCCTTGCAATTCTCTACCCATATATGCCACAGAAACAATGAAAGTTTTATCATTCCCAGGGAACTTCTCAATTTTGTCAGCGCAGTGAGCAGAGTTTTTGATTTGGTTAAAAGGGAATAATTCAGATTCAGGCACTTATATATAAGTGTCTGTAGTGAATATGACCACATGTGATGGAAGTGCCTCTGGTCCCAAAGCAGATGGTGGCCATTTCATAAATGGTCCACAGAATTGAGAAGATTTTTCATCTGGTCATGTGTATGATTTCCTGGGCTTGGTTGACTTTATTGATGGAGCAGAAATAGGAATGAAGAGTCTTGCAATCTCAATAGGCAACTAAATGGGTTTCAACAGGAGTGGAAAAAAATAATATACTCTATTCAGATTGGAGTAGTCCACTGGCAAGATGGATGCTTATTTTATTTCACCTTGTGATGTTCTAGGTTGTGTTTTAGCTGACAGTGTTGCAGCTGCTGTTGTGATATCCTGAACTAGACCAACTGCTCTAAGCTCCAACATTTTATGTTGCAACACTGATTTGATTTGCAGAGTCTTAAGTTCTGGAACATGCCTTAAAGGAGGTGATTTGGGCTTTGCTGAGGAGCTGAACTACAGCTTGAAATGTTTATAATTCTCTGACAGCTCGGGGGACTCTGATGATTTTTGCCATCTGAGAAACTTGCATTACACTCCTCAAAAAGACTGTCTTTCCAAACAGACAGCCCTGACAGACATTGTTGATGTAGGGTTACAATTGTCTGTCTGACTCATAGCTAAATGATCTGCCAAACAGCATATTTTTGGTGCAAAATACTTATATCTGCTAATGTAGAAATAGATTGTATTGTCATCCAAGTTATTAATATCCACAAAGAAACCCAAACACTGGGAGAAATCTACCTCTCTATACTACTTGCTTTAGTTTGGCTGAAAATGACGTATTTTAGAACTGTTATAAAACTGAAGGCTTTGTACTGGCGCCTCTATAGGATAAAATATAATATATTTAGGGGTTTTCTGGACTAGGAAAATAAAATATACTTCAAAAATATTAGCTAATGTTTGTTATTGCTCTTCTGTCCTTAAATATTGTCAGACCCAATGTTAGCCGAGGACTATATTAATAATATTTAGGTAGTATTCAATTCCCTCAGTTTGGACAGGGCTTTAGAGAAACAAGAGTATTAACAAGGCTTTACATGAGTGGTAGAAAATCTGAAGTTTGTTTGTTACATATTTGTGTTCAGCAGTTGGCTTTGTGGTTGTCTCATATTATGACCACTCAAAAATGACCTGTTTTGAGGGCTTGGGATCCTTGTGATCAATGTAAGACAAGGAGAGACCTGCTACAGCTGGACCTTTCCCTCTTCCAAGACAAACATTGTGCTTTTCTGGACAGTTGTCTGTACTCATGAAACTTACAGGAACTGGAAGACCTTTCCCACAATGTCAGAATTGGCTGAAGGTGGGATAAATAGACAGAGTAGGCACACAGGCACATACACATATCAAAGAAAGGATGATGGCCTCAACCTTGTTTCTTCTGTAAAGCAGTCCAAAATGAATCATAGCTTACATTGGAAAAGACCTTTAAGATCATAGAGTCCAACTGTAAACCCAGTGCTGCCATGTCCAATGCTAAACCACGTCCCTCAGTGCCATATATTATCTGGAAACAACCTGTACTGTAAGCAGCAGCCACCCCAAAAATTTCTTTTGCAATGTTCAATATACACACATAAACTACTGCTCAGAAGTGGCTGACAGGATCTGCTCCTTATGACTCAGTGTTTTATGTTCTTCGGTTGTGTACTGTTATGACCAAGGGGATGTAATACACAGAACCACCCTCTGGTGACTTTCAGTCATACTTCAGCCCATGAATAAGGGGAGCACAAAGAAGAAAAATGAGCCCTTTCACATGTCCAGAAGGATGGGCAAGTGAGCAGACAGCAGCAAACAGAGCAGATAAATTGAATGGTCCAAACATTTGCTGCATTTGTTGCAGATATGGATCTTCATGTGCTTTTTTGATGAGGTGTTCCAGACTTTGTACAGATTTCCATGTTCTTTTGCCCCAAGGGACAAAAAGAGTTGTCAAGTCAAACAAAGTAGCAAGTGGTTGGCACAACTGTTCTTTTTCAAAATGAGCCCAAATATCCCTCAAGAAATAACTATTCTCTGCTTCTATACAGAATGAGTGGAACTGCAGGATATGAAAGACTTTGACTCTCATGAGAAGAAATGCTATTCATTTTACCATGGCATGAAAGCAGTAGTCTCCCTTGTCACTTGGAGAAGATGTATGAATCTTATCCTGGTTTAATAAACATGAAGTACACAAAAATAATCAATGAGGGGATCACAGGAATGACACTAATAGTGTCCTGCTCACCTGGCTAGAAAGCCAAAGTCCCTCACTCAACAAATCTTTCCTTCTGCTACTCACGGGGTCGGATGTTCAGTAGTAAAGGGAAAGAAGCACATTAGAATACAGTCACCTCTCTGGTACTTTCAATTTCCAGGAAGTGGGAAAGCTCAGCAATGAAGTCCAAAGAGCAGCAATGAAGCTGGTGAAAGGTCTGGAACACAAGTCCAGTGAGGAACAGCTGAGGGAGATGGGATTGTTTAGCCTGGAGAGGGGAAGACTCAAGGGAGATCTTATCACTCTCTACAACTTCCTGAAAGGAGCGTGTAGTGAGAGGGTTCTGTCCTTCTCCCACATCAGAAGCAATGGGACAAGAGGAAATGGCCTCAAGTTGTTCCAGGGGAGGTTTAAATTGGATATTGGGAGCAATTGCTTCACCAAAAGTGTGGTTAGGCAGTGGCTGCCCAGGGAAGTGGTAGTCACCATCCCTGGAGGTATTTAAATTATGTGTAGAAGTGGCACTGAGGTGGTTTAGCAGTGGACTTGGTAGTGTTGGGTTCATGGCTGGACTTGATGAATTAATGGGTTTTTTTTCGCAATCTAAATAATAGTTCTATGATTCTATGAACTGTAACTGATGCTCCCACAAGCAGAGAAGGTTATTAAATCCCAACCTTCTGTGTCTGGAAAGAGTTACTCTAATGAGTGGGAAATTGTACAGGAGCAGCACAAGAGTGTTGCTATACTTAAACCATGTGCTTTTAAAGATTAGGTGTTTGTAATAAGATGGGGGTAAATTCTATTTTTGCTTAATAGTTTGAACCTTTCAGGGTTCATAAATTAAAGAGGTCCTAAATAGTACATCCAGAGAGGGCTTGAGCATGAGCAGCTGCTGAACTGCCTGGGAGAGGTTTTAGGGAAGAACTTCAGTGAATTTTACCAGGTTAAAAATAGCATCTATGGTGTTAGAGAACACTTCTTAATTTCAGTTCAGCCTCAGTTAAGGCAGCATTGTGAATCAAAAAACTTAATTCTTTTTCTTTTCTTCTAATTCAAAATAGTGTTATATGCAGCTACCTCAGAAATGTCTCCTAAACTTGCAAATTCAAACCATGTTGCTAAAAAGAAGAAAATATGATTTGTAATAACTTGTATATTGTGTGATCAGCACAGTGATGCTCTAAAGAGATAACAGAAATCAGGTATCTTATGAAGATAGCTCTTTGCTTTGTGGAAACCACATCTTCTATTAGCCAATTAAATTCCTGCAAAAAATGTAAAATAATAAATGTTGCACCTTACCTTCAGTTCTGACTGAAAGTTTTAGGCTGGATTTCAAAGCAGCCGTTGTACAGTTTTCCAAAAGTTGCTTTATTAACTTGTTAATTCTTAACTCAGTACCCATAATATTCTATGGTGAGCATATATTTCTTTTGAAATCAGAAGCACTATTTCACATTGATGCGTCATGACTTTGTTTCCAGAGACAAAGGAGTTTGCTTAAGTTTATTGAATTCAGCTGGGTTCATAACACAGACATGACCAGCTCTGGCAAAACTTCCTCTGCTTTATGTTCCTTATTTAGTAAATAGAACCTGCAGAGTGCACTGTTATCTTCTCTGAAATCTTTGGCTTTGTTGGACTAAGCTAGAAATGAGATATGTAGATCAGATGAACTCAGTTAAAAAAAAAAAAAAAGGAAAAAAGGAGGAAGACAGTTGTTGCTTTTGGAAAACAGCAAACAGAGTTTTTTCAAGCCAAAAAATGCTGCCTGTTAATAGAAGCATTAAATTTCTGTTGAAGCTTTGCGGAAAGCTTTGAAAGCTATTTTGTTGGTTTTTTGAGGGTATTTTTTGGGGGGTTTTTGTTGTTTTTTTTTTTTTAATCTTAAGCTTACATTATTTGTCTTCCTAGAAAAAAAAAAATAAGGCTGAACAAACAGAAATACAACACTGTATACATGTAGGAAATATTGTTGTTACCTAAGGTTTCTTTTACTTCAGGCATGTGGTACAGATTTAAGCTGTGTCTGTAGTGCATAACACAGCGCAACATGGTTCATGAATAAGAACTCTTGCATCTGTAAAACTCTCCATAGGGTAAATTCCCTGCCAGATAAGTATTGCTTCCTGCACAGAGACACATGGCAGAGATACACAATCCTTGCATCTGTCCTTTCCTGCATATAGCCACTGGTGCTTGGTGGTGTCCTCACTCCCCACTCATTTACATACCATTAAAACCAGTAATTTGTATCTCTGTATATATTCACAGCTTTTGGGCTTAGAAATTTTTATTGGGTTTTAGCTGCTTACTTTCATCCTCCATCCTGTTAAGGTAAATATACTGACTCTCAGCCTTGCCTTTAAGAGACCTTTTAGAAACAGTCTGCAACATCCAGGCATCCCTGAATGCTGCTTGACAGTATAAAGTATAGAGAAAATAAGCCCTATTTCCATACTAATAACCCTGGGAATAAAATACACCACAACAATGTCAAGTGTCCTGCTGCTCGATGGAATGTCAGAAAGACTTTTTCTAAATTCAAAAGGACAAAAAAGCAATGGTAGGAGAAGCCATAAGTGTAGGATGTCTTTCAAATCACACATCTGCATATCCAATCCACAGAGCATCTGCATGTGCCCAGTAAAAAGATTGAAGGAATATTTCATTTAACTGAGGCTTGTATATTACTGTGCATAGCTATTCTAAAAATACATGTCTGCAGCAGTTCCATCCTGCATGGGAAATTTTTCCTGAAAGTTGAAGAAAAATGGATTTGAGAAGATCATGTAACTTTACACATAACCATAGTGAGAGCAAGCACATGCTAAAAGAATAGCTCAATGCTACAGGCTTCTGATGGCAATAAATTCAGAAAAGTCCTGGAAGATGAGGCGCAGTATTAGTCCTTTAGTAATGTTCTATTTTTGTTTCTTACCAGTTACATATATCTATGCCAATCTGCTCTTAAAAAGAAGTTTTAAAATCACACAAAACAGAACCAAGCAGGTGGTGATTCAAAGGTGTTTTTAGCAATTTATAGGTTAGATGTGCCACCAGTTACAGCCTCTAGGCAAAACTCTTTCTAGTCATTTAGGAAGGCTTTTATGCATAATATCATAGAATCATACAATGGGTTTAGTGGGAAGAGATCTTAAAGACCATTTAGTTCCAACCCCCTGTCACAGGCAGGGACACCTTCCACTAGACCAGGTTGCCCAGTGATCCATCCATCAGCCTGGTAAATTTCCAGGGATGGGCCATCTACAAGTTCCCTGGGCAACCTGTGCCAGCACCCCACCATCCTCACAGCAAAGAATTTCTTCCTAAACCTACCCTCTTCCAGCTTAAAGCCATTGTCCCCTGTCCTATCACTACCTGCCCTTGCAAAAAGCCCTGCTCCAGCCTTCCCGTAGGCCCCTTTTCCATGCTTAAATCAACCTTTTAAAACTAGAAGGCAAAAAGACACATAGATCAACATTAAGAAACTTAAGTCCTGAGTTGCTGCTTATGAATCAGCTAAGTACCAAGGACTTTTTAATGGGGAATGACTCATGAGAAATCTCTAAAGACTGACTTCACTGACTTAGAAATATAGATATAAGTGAGAGCCAGAAAGCCCACGGACTGTCTGCGTGCTTTGAAAATTGAGTCAGCAGTCTCTGATAAGATGACTGTGTGTCATGAAATTTCAGGCTTTGATCTGCAGCCTTGTGAATGGATTTCCTTCTCTCTACTCCTTGAATAATAACTCCAAGATGCAAGCTAAATACCTGTAGCATGAGCCAGTGGAAAGTTGAGTGAAGGGTAGAAGGAACGGAGGACTCGGCTGCCTTAAGTTTTAGGATTTCTAATGCAGCTCTTGGTTTGATTAATCTTACCACAACTCATTCTTCTTTTTAAGGAATCAGATTCCCGGAGGTGTTGTCTTCCTTCCTTAGCTGACTTCTCCCACTGGTAGAAGAATCACATTAAAATAAAAAGTTCTGCCTTTGAATAAAATTCTTTCTAAGTATTGTGAAATTCTGGCAGCAGCATCTTGTACTTAAGAGCCACTTTGGATGAGTGAATATTTTTCTTTTGTAAAGTATATGATTCCACCAGTCTTAGAGGTATGAAGGCTTTCAGGAAGCTGGTCCTTACTGAAGTAGAATCAGCAGGATTTTCAGTCTTGCTTCCCTTTCAGGCAGTTGAACCTTTATGGTGCATGTATTTAGTTTTAAATATTCCAAATGTAGTGAAACAAGATATGAGAACAAGAGGCCAACAGAGTTTTTACAGTCCTGAATCCTTTGAGATTTTCCATAAGGACATATTTTAGGCCCTGAAAGTCATGGTGGCAATGCTAAGAGTAAAGTGCTCTGTTAAATCTGTGCCTATATATATTTTGTCTTGGCTGGAAAATAGCCTTTCATTTATATGAAGAAATACACTTAGAGATACTCAAGACTTTCACTGTCCTGAAACTGAAACTCCAATATATGAGTACTTCTGCTTGACTGGTTGGAGTAGGCTTCAGTTCAGGCTTTGTGCAAATGCAATTTTTCTAGGAAATGCCTGTTAAAGAAACAGTGATAGAATGTTGACTACATACGCCTTGTGCTGCTCTGTGCTGTGGTACTGGTTTAAGTTCCTTTGAAAATGCCATGCTAGGTAACTTAGGGAACCAACTTCCAGTATTGGTGAGGCAGGATAAGACATGCCTTGCTGTAACACTGCCATAAAAACTAAGAATCTACAAGGAGCCTGGAAGCTCCTTTGAAAGTATAAGCCTTCGTCATTCAAGTCACCAGATTTTTACTTGTGTTTTTCATAAAACAGTAAACATGCAGTGTCTCCCAGCTGCCTTGAGCCTGTATGTCTGTCCTAGCACTTATAGCACACATGCTTTTCTACCTTTGGCAATTTTCTTTACCTTTGTTGTTCAATTAAATGGATCTATAGGTAAAAAGTGTCGAATGTGATCCTGTGGATGGGATACCTCTTGTTTGACTGTACACACACACAGCTGAAAATTTAACATCTGCATTTGGCCATCTTGCTTAGACTGCCTTTACTGTCTATGGGAAGAAGTATATTATTCTGTCTACTTTCACTGTGCATTTTAGGAAGAAATGATTCACTCCTTTTAAGGGCATCACTCTCTCTTGTAGATAACTACACTGCCAGCTTAATTTTATCATCTATCCTAAGTAGTATAAGCATGTTTGTTCTTCCCTGCCTCTGGATACATATCCTTTTTCCTTTTAATGATGGATTTTCTTCCTCTTGTCTCTGGCAACAGTCTTTTATTTCTGTTTACAGAGCTTGCCAAACATATTTTGGTATAATCTATCATGTAAAATGGGGTCTTGTCAGCATGAAAGTGGTTTCCCTGGAACAGACTGTTGTAAACTGAGCAAAACCGTGAGGTTCTTTCCAGCTGCCAACCACTTGAAATTTCAGGTTTAAGTGTTTCAAAAAACATTTCTTTTTCAAGAAGTGCAAGAAGGAGTACCCGAGAAACTACAGGACTGTCCATCTCACTTCACTGCCTGGTAAAATCATGGAAAAGATTATTCTGGAAGTATTGAAAAACATCTGAAGGAAAAGGCAGTCATCATTCACAGCCAGCACAGCTTCATGAGGGGAAAGTACAGCTTGTTGAATCTGATTTCTTTCTACGACAGGGTAACCCACCTACTTCATACTGCAAAGCCAGTTGATGTAATCTGTTTGGACTCCAGCAAAGCTTTTGATACTTTCTGTCACAGTACCCTTCTGGATAAAATGTCCAGCCCACAGCTGGATAAATACCTCATTGGATGGGTGAGCAGCTGGCTCATGGGTTGGGCACCAAGGGTTACAGTGCAAGGGGTGACATCAGGCTGATGACCTGTATCTAGTGGGGTTGCACAGGGCTTCATGCTAGGCCCTGTGCTCTTCACCATCTTCATTAATACTTGTTGATAATTGCTGTTTTATCTGATGGTTTTTTTGTCATATACAGAGATTGTATTCTGAGATTGTGTTAATGATTAAAATACATTAAAAATCAATAACCTGACCCTAGATCCTAGGACTTGTTAAATATATATTCTGCCTCTTATGTCCTAGATTGAAATAATCTCTAAGGGAGTATTCTTGATCACCATTTCAAGCTATCTGCATCCACAGTTCTGCACCCCTCATAGGAAATAAAGCAGTTCTGCACCTTGACCTGTCTGAAGTGGCGGAGTGAAGGAAGCACATTCCTGCTTCTCCTCACCTTGCAGCTCCTTTTCTCAGGAGAGAGACAGAGGGTTAAAACACTTTGTGTTTTAGCTTCTTGTTCGTAGCTGGAGCAAGGAGTTTTCTGGGACTTTGGCTTCTTCTTCTTCTCTTCTGGACTGCTCAGCAACACCAGAACATCACCAGGAGGCCCCACTACGCAGCCTGGAAGTGCCCAAGCTGCACCACCAGCTCCTGAGATGAGAGAGTCACACCCAAAAATGACTTTGAAAATCTTCCCAGGTCTTCTCCACAGCAAGAGGTTTCATTATCTAACATTATTATTTTTTTTCTTCTGTGCCTGTGTGCACTTTGTTTGTTAAACAAATAGTTTTTTTTCACTTTCCTCCTAGGAATTTCTTTCCAAACCTGGTGGGGGAGTGGCTGCTGAAATCTGCCTTCCAGCAGAGGGACATTCATTTCAGATGTTTCCCTCCAAATTTGTCTCAAACAAAGACAAGATGTAATAATTAATCTATAGCCATATAGTGTATTTGTAGATAGGACTAAGTGGACCGTGGAGCAGCTGACACACAGTGCCATGAAGCAGGTCCTTGAGTGGATTTTGTTTTACCCGGGCCCCTTTCTGTTCCTCCCTTACATCAGCACATGTAAGAGTACTGGGAATATGGTTACAAAGGGTTCCTATTACCTAAGGTTCCAGAAAACCTTTTGGTCTTTGCCAGAGACTGCTTTGGTTTTGTGTACGCTCCTGATTCCTCTCCTACTTCTAGATCTGGAAAATTACTTTCAGAAACTGGTCTTGCCACCTAGTGTCTTTTGACAAGCACATACTTGATTAGAGTAATATCATAAATATCATAAAAGATAATAATGAAAATCATACTGAGAGCCCTTCCAGATTATTCATTGGGTTCAAAAGCTTAAACTACTCCTGACCTGAATGAAGATTCAATTCATATTCAAATTTTCACTTGAGTTCATAAAAATAGTGGAAGAAATGAGTAATTATATTCTCTTCAAAAGACTGTTTCCATGAACATTCACACACAGAATATATATAAAATATCAGATTAGCAACAGATGAGATTTCAAATAACTTTAAATTATAGAATTATTTATGCATGGTATTTTTCCTATGTGAAGATGAATTTAAATTAATGTCATATTTAATTTAAATAAAGGACTTCTTTAACACATTCTTTTATCTCTAATTTTCATGAATAAGCATTTTAGGTGGCCCAGACTTTCTCAAATAATAAGTAGCAGCTAATTTATTTAGTGACTAATTAATTTTCAGCACAGGAAATGAGTATTACAAACTAAAGCACAACATTGCAGGAATACATCAAAAGATAGAATATATGTGTACTATTTTAATTTCATTACAGTTGAGGATAGAGAGTCTTTTGGAGTCTGCTTCTCACAAAATATAGCCCTGTATATAAACATGATGTGCATAAAAAACCTTACAAGTCCCATCTTTACGTTAGTGGTGCATCTTTCATGTATAGAGGAGGAAAGCTTCCATACATGGAGGCTTTTTGATTAAAACATTCCATGGACATGTGAATTAGTTCCTAAAATCTGTATTCTTTCCAAATTAGGTTTGCAAAAGGCTGTTAACTCAATAATTTTTGCAACGCATGAGATTTTTGATTTTTCCTGTAAGAAGTTGGTTTGGTGTTTTAGTGTTAAAATTTGGTGAATAAAAAAGCACCCTCCAATCTTGCAATACTGGTGAGCCGATTGTTTCCAGACCAGGGCATGAAGGCACCAGAAGGCACCGGAACTATTTTGGACTTTCCAGAATCAGAATTATTTTGAATCCCATCACCAAGCAGCACAGAGGATGCAGAAGTGACTCCCCAAAGACCATGGTCAAACACCTGTGGGGATGAGTTTCAGAACTGGCTTTTTGAACAAAGCAATTATTTTAGGGAAGTAAAAGATACTGCACTTACTGAATGTTGAAAGGATTGAAGGGTGTTCAGGTAAGAAATTTTCGGAACATTTTGAAAAGAACCGACTCTTTCTTTAGTAAAATATTTACTTTGGCTTAGGATTTAGGTGTTTTAAATTTAAACGGCATCTCTGTGGTATTTTTAGTTAACTATAACAAAGTGATTTCTTGGCACTAGTTTGGCCTTCAGTCTGATGGCTTGGCTAAGTGTATGCTAAAAAAATATTTATTCTCTGGTAAAAATGAACTTTTAGAAAGATATTTTTAGACTAGGTAAAGATATGCTAACTACACAATTACACATGCAGCTGTTTGTTGTCTTAAATGCCAGTAGATCTTTCATCTCACCTTTTTCCCCTTTCTCAATTTGCATACAATTTCTCAAGGAGAGATGGTCTGTCATATTGATCTGTGGTGGAATCTGAAGCACAGTGAATCAATGCTGTTACACACAGAAAACCTAAACACAAGTGAGACATATAGGGAAACCAATACCTGGAATTCAGAGACATGATTATTACTTTGCAGGTGAGTTTAGAGAGAAGAAAGGGATGAAGGGTGAACGCAAGCTGTAACCAAACAGATGAACACATCAGACTTAAATATTTTACTTCATCTTTTAGGAGTCTAAAAGAAGAAATGGACTTAAACAGCAGTCAACTACAGCGTTTTCACCCCACTCAGATCAACAGGATTCTTAGATGTTGAACAAAGAACCCTACTGAGAGCTTTATGTGTGCTTGAGTTCACAGTAAGTTTTCTCGAGAAGGGCCAAGTGTTTCAGAGACAGAATTTAGTTGCTTAAGTTGGGGAGGGTGGTCATCGAAGACCCTTGCTGAGTTGCTCAGGTGGGCTACAGTCCACACCTGTAGAGCCAGCATGGGCTGGCTCTCTAGATGCTGCCTCTGTTTGCAGCGAAAGGCTCCTCGCCTCTTCCTCTCCTGAGGGAAAGCCAGCATGGGTAGGGATGGCACTGTTTAGACTTTTCATATTGGACCTTAGTGGTTAGAATTAGTAATGGAGATTTTAATAACCACTCTTCTACAGAATTTATTTGGTTTGGCTTCCATTTCATTTAACAGGTATGACATTTTAGGCATTTTTTCCCCCCAATGCACAGCTTTTCCAGTCAGCGTAGCTGTGAAACCTGGAACAGTAAAACAAAAGGGCTGCAACATTATGAACAAGTAAGAAAGAAACATATGCTCTGTGTCATTCATTGTTTCAATGTCAAATCAAACTCTCTCTAGACTATTCTTCCACATCAAACCAGAGGATGACTGGAGAGATGCAAAAGAAATTCAGTTCTCTTTCACAGCTCTGGTGAGACGACACAGCTTTGTTCACATGTTTTGGCTAATACTTTGAGTTTCTTCTGATGATGTAACCAAATTTCAAAGAATAAATCCCAAGCAAAGTCATTACATCAGAGTAAAAGTAGAGTGTGTGCTCACTTTATACCTCTTAACAAAGCCAATACTCTCTGGTAAGTACAGTAAGACTGCCAATGACATTTTTACACACCATCCAGGCTTTAATCTGCAAAGAAGGCTGTGAAAGTAACGCAACTTCAAACACTGAAAAAGAATAAAGACTTTTCCTTGCTCTCCATATATCCTCCTCTTCCTCCTACAAAGTTAGCAAGAGAGTAGCAGCTAACAAGCAAACAGTCTTTGCAGTGCCAGGCAGCACAGAGATCTCCAGGTTACAGGCTGTGCTTGTCTGCTTTGAAGTGAACATAAGTGCTGCAATTCATGCTGGCTGAAGGGCTGCATTTCAGTCAGGTCGAGTAGCTCAGGAATGTACATCACAGCAAATCTCAAGTGGAATTATGCTTCTTCCAGAGTTAAATGTGAGATGAAATCATGCTTATATTCCTGGTTTGGGGACTCTTCTACATTTTAAGCAGGTGGAGAATGAGAAGCAGAAGCAGAGCTTCAGAAAGCAAAATTAGATGTCCATTGAGCTGCCTGAGAAATTAAAGGACAATTAAATTAAGCTTAGCTCTGCTTCATACTGTATACAAACAATTTGGATAATGCAAATATGTATAAATGACTGTTCCATTGCATGCTGTATTGAGATACTGCTTCTCAAACTTTTCCTTCTTTGCATTTTGATTAGTATGCTGTCACTTGCATTCACAATAATATCACATCAGGAGATTTTTGCCCCATAATGAGCATTTGCATTAAAAGGTTTTAAAAAATGTCTGAAGGGTTCACAATGACCAAATGTCTCTGGTAATAACATGACATAAATTTGAAGGAAATCTTTCTAAAGTACAATTGAATGAAGCTGATTGTATCACACTGCACCATACTATGTTTGCATTGCGAATGGTTGTGCTTGAAAGGAACTTTAAAGATTATTTAGTTCCAACCCCTCTGCTAGGGGCAGGGATACCTTCCACTAGACCAGGCAGGTCAAGAACCTATGTAACCTGACCTTGAACACTGTCAGGGATGGGGCATCCACGGTTTCTCTGAGCAACATGTTCAGGTGTTTCACCACCCTCACATTAAAGAATTTCTTCCTAATATCTAATGTAAACCTGACCTCTTTCACCTTAAAGCTATTACTCCTTGTCCTATCACTCTATGCCCCTGCAAAAAGTCCCTATGCAGCTCTTTTGGAGGCTCTGGTTAGGTCATAGAAAATTATATAAGGTCTCCTCAGAGCCTTTTTTTCTTCTGGCTTAAAACCCCCAACATTCCCAGGTATCTAAATTAGAGATTGCTCCAGTCCTCTGATCATCTTAACAGCTCTAATCTGGACTCCTTCCAACAGTTCAATTCCAAATTGTTTTCATGTTTAAAAGAATTACCTCAAAACAAGGATTATAGTACACAACAACCAAATTCATGTAACTTTTTTCTGAGGTTCCATTTATGCATTAAATTATGCCTCTGTACACACACACAGAAACAGATGCTTTCCTATTAACAGCTCTAAGGTAAGCTGGCCTCTATTTAATGTACTGTTGAATGTGATTTAATGAATCGTGACTGACAAGTAGACTTCCGGGGATATGTCACTGCCAATACATTCTGTCTCTCTGACATGTTGTCACTGGTGATCATGCTTACCCTGGATGAATGGTCTTGTGTTCTTTTCTAACACATAATTACTGGTCTGACATGCAAAGTTAACAGAAGAAAATCAACACATAGCAAGTGAAAAATGGTGGGACTTTTGCTAGTTCCTGCCATGCCATGCCATGCACTCCAGCTCCTTTTCCTGACTACTTGGTTGTCAGCACCACTGATTTCTTCTAAATTAAATTATGAGATATTTGACATGTGAGACATGAGCCTACTGTCTGGAATTAACTGAAGTCCTTTATAAATTATAGATCTGATCTGAAGCAGGAAGACATCAAATAGTTGAGGATAGTAATGCATTTCTGTGGTTTATTAGATTGCTGGGTGTGTATCCACATGGGAATTGTTAGATCTAGAAAGCATCTGTTGAAGTCAAAGGCAAATAACCTTTTTCTTTCCAAGTGAAATAAACTTTATGTCTACTATGGAAGTGGTTTCATATTCTAAGACACACTGTGCTCTCCTTTCACTAGGGAACAAAGCCATTGACCACATCAGCGGAAATATAGTCAGTTTGAAATCTGAAGGGAAAAAAAACCTGTACAGTTTCAGTCAGAATATTTCACCATAAAAATTTCAGATTTCCGTGTTTTCTTTTCTCATTTATTCACTTGGGCATCTTTAGGAGAAAAAACAGCAGTTCTGCAATGATGTCCCCAACTCCAACATGCCTAGAGTCCATAAGAATGACACCCAAAATTGCTTAAAGATTATGAAATCCTTGCTGTAGTACTCCATTTCTCGAAATGTAAAAATTACTTAAGAAAAAAATCTCCAACTTGGTAAATATACCAGAGTGCAATCAATGTGATTGTAACAGTCTTTTCTTCGGACATTCATAACTTTGGCAAAAAAAAGTGAAATAAAATTCTGTAATTATTTTTAAATTATCAAAGCCATTTAACTCTAAAGCAAGTGAATCTATAAAGCTCACTTTTCCAGTTCTATCAAAATCAGTAGTTCAAGTCCAGGGTTTTGATCCAAAATCATTCCAGACAAGGATTTTGAAAGCTTCAAAGCAAAATTTGCATTTTTAAGTCAATATTTAACTTCCTAGTTGACTATGAATTTGAGTAATAGGAAATGGCCTTTCACAAATCATGAATTAGATTATATTAGATGATTAGATTAGTTAGATTTTCAGTATCTGAAAAAGTATTTGATTTCTCTGAAAAAATTATTTGCAAAGAAACTGTGGCGGGGTTTTTTTTCAGTACTTGTTTACATGTGTTTCATGAGCCCAGGAGATGATATGGAAGAGAACGAACTGATGTCACGCAGATTTCAGTGAGACTGCTCCATCACCTGCAGTGAAATGTCCCTGATATGTGCCAAAGCAAGACATGAACCAGGCTGGATTTTCAAAGTCCTTCACTGATCATCGTTGGCCTCTCAGTACTTCTGTTCCTTCTTGTCTAGTCAAGCATCTGCTACCAGCATAAGCTCAAAATCATTAATGAATCATGCATTTTTTGCCTTCAATCCAAAGTTTTCACCCACAAGTTTTTGACTTGACAGTTGCTTGTTTTTATTTCATTTTATTTTTTAACACACTCTTGCTGCTTTTGTGTGACAAAGGCTATAAAGCACTCAGTCAAAATGATGAAAAAATTAGAAATAAGAGACCCTGGCGTGTAAAGATCATGGATCTATGAAAATTCAGAACAACTATTATAAAGAAAAAAAATTAAAAGTGGGGGAGAAAAGAAAAATAAAAACCATTGCAAAAAAAAAAAAGTACAAAATCCTCTGTGTTTTGCTTTTTTATAGACTTGATTAGACTTGAGTCTAATCCAACCATCTGGCCTTTCAGTGCATATCTATGCACCCAGGAGCAGACACAATGCAGTCAGTAAATGAGTGCTGACACCTTTTCTATTTGATTTCTGGCGTGATGCTCTCACAGTCAAATGACTGTGATGGGCAGCTTTCATTCTCTGTGACCCTGGTAGCACATATGGCTGTCTGGGCAGGGCCTGGGGATATCTTATGTGTACTGAGGCCTTCATTTCAGTGAAAACCATTAAATGTTTTTGGAGAAAAATTGAAAAAGTAAATATTGTCAGAATATCTTGTGCAAACTTTTTGCAATTCTTGATTTACCTCTGTTTTTTTTTTTTTTTTAAATAGCACCTTTTTTGAAGATTGACCCTTTATGTTTTGCTGTATTTTTAAAGATGTAGGAATTTAAAATATTTAGTAGTTGGTGTAAATATTAAGCATAGCTCTAATATAACCCCCAATATCTTGATTTCTTTCTTTTTTTTTTTTT
>VXAC01005135.1:289813-316466 GCA_013399225.1 Rhipidura dahli | reverse complement strand
TTTTTTTTTTTTTCCCAGTTTGACAATGAATATAAAAGAAAACTCTGTAATTTAGACAGTGGTAGATTCTGTTTACTGAGAGAGCACGGGAGGAAGTGTTCTGCACAACTGCGCAAGAAATAGCAATCACAGAATAAAGGTTTGTATTTTAAATTGTGTGGAATGTGTCCTGGAATTTCTTTTTCATCAGCTGACAGTCTGATCAAGAGCAAGATAAGTGAAGTGATTTTGCAAATTGTGACACACTTCTTATTCCATATTTTAACTCACCAGGTGAAGAATGGCTTCTTTTTTAAAAATACTGAATTATTAACATATCAGTAGGTGTTGTGACCAAAATCTGATTAATGTTATTAAATATATATTGAATGCATATGAAGCCAGAAAATGTACCTCTTGGCAAATCTGGTTTAAATCACAATTCTGAATTTAGACACCCCAGAGATCACAGAAACTAACTGCCATGAGTATGTTAAGTATGGTATTTTGATTTTTGAACTTATGTCCCTTACAAATAGCAAAGTGCTGGGGCTTCCTTAATCTGACTGAAATAGAAATGAATGTAACATGCAGTAATACATGTGCTGTATAGTAACATTTGAGTATTTCTTTATCACTAACTTTGATTTAAAACATCTTAGTGAGGAATGGGTGTTCAAGCAAACACACCCCAACATGAGGAAAAGAATCTGTAAATAGCCTGTAGAAATAAAGTCAATGTATATAAATAGAAGCACTATGTAATAGTTTAAACAAATATTTCTTTGAAAAATAATTGTACTGGGTGGCTCATGAATGTTTGTAGTTCATGATTTACTGATTGTCTGTTGTTAAACTCTGTGCTTTTGGTTTCAGTGGATTTTTCATCCCCTCTATCTTATATCTTGAAGGTACAATCCATTGTTTATTCTGGATATACTATATGATGAAATATTTTTGACATGTAGTCCAAACATACCATGAAAGATAATCTTTTTTAGATTGCGGTAGGTCTTTTTGCTGCTACGTGTTGTGATTCAGACTTACAAATGAAGGATGGGAAACAGCATGTGGGAATGCACTGAGACTACAAAGAAGTATCTTTGTAATAATGTACCTCATGAAAGGTTCCATGGAGCTTCAGAAATTGTCTGGATCCTGCTGTCTTCATGAGTTTGGGGTTAGATGTGTGAGTTTTGAAGGAACGTGTAGGAGAAATACATTTTTAAAAATAAAATTTCTCTATTTTCTATAATATTTGTATTTTTAGGACTGTGTTTTTAAAAAAACCCTGGGGTTAAAATTTTCACAAGTGGCTCTTTTGATCTAATATTGTTCCTTCTGTATTCTAAAATAAGCATTTTAGCACTGATCTCAGAGTGCTTAATCAAATAACATATGTATGCTTTTGAATATTAGTTTTCAGACAATTCAAGAAATGAACATTACTCAGTTGTTATGTGCTAGAAGTAACTTGGAGGATAGAAAACTCCAGTAAAATCGTGTGGTCCATATAGGAAAGGCACAGGTCAGTCAAATCAAGGGAAATTGACTATCTTGGGGTGTTGGTAGACAGGAAGCTTGATGTGATGTGGCTAGATCAAAGGAGAATGGCTTTAAACTGTCAGAGGATAAGTTTAGATATAAGGAAGGAGTTGTCTGCTGTGAGGGTGGTGAGATCCTGCCACAGGCTGCCCAGAGACCTTGTGGATGCTCCATCCCTGAAAGTGTTCAAGGTCAGGTTAGATAGTGTTTTGAGCAACCCGGTCTAGTGGAAGATGTCCCTGCTCATGGCAGGGGGTTTGGAACTGATTTTTGAGATACCTTTCAACCCAAAGCATTCTATGATGATCTAAATATGGATATTTTATTTCTTAAGTGTAAAACTAAAGATGCTGTTAACTACTGCAGTGAAGTTTTCAGACGAATATATGAGAAGCCCAAGGAAATTGAAGCTGTGTTGCAGTTACAAGATCTATATTTTGTCTGTGAAAAGAGCTGCTGAGAGTGGGCTGCTGTGCAGTTAGCTACCAGGGAAGGGTGGGTGGAAAACCAGCACAGAACAGAATGTCTATGAGGTTGAAAAAACCTATCATGCCATAGGAATGATCACTAGAAGAAATGACTTGGAACTGTAATGAAGCTGAAAGAGATCACTGTGTAATTGTGAGGCTCAAACAAGCAACACATGAGGCAGAAAATTAGATGGCAAGTATCTGATAGTTATTCAAGCACATGGTGATATTTTCAGTAGTTTCTTTAACACAAATAATTTATCTGGGCCTCCCATACATTCCATTGTTTAATCTGAATATTTATTTCAAAGTGGTATTAACTTCTTTGCATAGCTTAATGGTCTTCCAACTTTCTAGTGACTTTATCCTGATCACCTCTCAGTCTGTGATTCCTCCAGAGTGTGTTTTGTTTGAATGCTCTGGAAAATGAGGAGTTCTGGGTCAAGACCATGCAAGAGAAAGAGTATTTACCATGTATGGAGGCAGTCTTAAAAATTATCTGGCAATTATTTTAAAATAAGCATCTCCTGAAGAAAAATGTGAAATGAGTATGTTATTTTGAATCTTGATTTCCAATGCACATTATAAATCCAAGATTAAAGATTTGTTGACTTACAGGATGCCTGACTCCATCAGGGTTTTGGGGGGAAGTGAGGAAGAGATTTTTTTTGTGGATGAGATCCCTCTTGTCTCATGAAAAATCTAGTAGGCATAATATATATCTGGACTTATTATAAGGAAGGAAAACATATTAAAGCTGCAAATACGTTACCCATATAAACATAATTAGTTATAATATCTACACATTTGCATTTTTCTTTAAGTATTGGTTCTGAAAATAAACTTGTCCTGTTCAATTATGATCATTATCTCTGCCATGAGCCATTATATTATTGCACCTTTCTCAGTACAAAGAGTGCAAGGGGTATTTGAAGCAGCAAAATAAAACAATTATAATAAAGGGTAAAAAAGCAACAGTAATGTATTATTCCACATTACAGACTGGAATATATAACTGTGACTGGTTTTAAGCTCGCTCTTCTTCAAATTTATACGAAACTAATTTGTTTAACATTCAAAACTTAATTCATAGGAGAAAAATTCCAAGAAACAGGCAATACATTAATTCTCTCAAATTAGACTCTTGAAGTGTATGGAAGGAACAAATCATCAGGAGTTTTGCCGGTGCAACACATAAATGTTACTTTGTCTGCCACTTCTATAAACTTCTAGTACACTTTGTGTCACTCTTTCCTCCCGTCAAAGTGGGAAAATAAATAGTGTATGTCCATCTGAGCAAACTGATGTTTATGTATTATGTCATATGCCATAATGGGCAGCTATAAACGGATTTTGGAAGAAGTCTGGATGAAGCTAAAGGCCAGATCCAAAAAAGGACTTATGTGCCTTAGGAAAGGCTTGGAAGAATTTAGTGCCCTAGTGATCCTGAGATCTGCTAAGTTGCATCTGTTTAACGCCAGAGATGATTAAAAAACTATATTACTGTCTATTTTTGAACACTGCATGTCACCAGATACCATGGCCTGGTTCTATATGTGCCCATATCTGCCCCAATTTGACATTGTGGTTGTGCCATTCAGTGCTTAAGTCATGCTCAGTACTTGGTGTCTGATCATAAACTGCCTTTGAGTGCTTCAAGACAGGAAAAGAACTGTGACTGTCTCTCATGGGAAGCAGCTGAATCAGAGGGCAATGTTCCCTCACAGGATTATACAATCATAGAATCCTGGAATGGTTTTTCTTGGAAAGGGCCTTAAAGCTCATCTAGTTCCAATCTCCCCTGGTGTCCCAGGGACACTTTCCACTAGACCAGTTTGCTCAAAGCCCCATCTAACCTGGCCTGGAACACTTCCAGAAATGAGCCATCCACAGCGTCTCTGCGCAACCTCTGCCAATGTCTCCCCACCCTCAGAGTAAAAAATTTCTTCCTAATATTTAATCTAAACCCATCCCCTGCTCATTTAAAACCCTTACTTCCTTGTCCTATCACTACATGGCCTCCTAAAAATTTTCTGTGCAGCTCTCTTGCAGGCCCTCTCTAGGTACTCGAAGGATTCTGTAAGGTTTTCTCAGAGCTTTCTCCTGGCTGAATAACCCCAGTTCTCTGAGTCTGTCTGCGTAGGAGAGATGTTACATCCCTCTGATCATCTCTGTGGCCCTCCTTGGGCCTCACTCCAGAAGGTCATTGTACTTCTTATATCATGATCTCTTCTCTGTCCATAGTAATATTTACAAGGAGTGTCTGTTTCAGAGGAAAGTAAAGAAAATTCTTCTCTAGGTGGCCTGGTGAGGAGATCAGCCAACAAGAAGGAAATAAAATGACCTAAAAATATCTCAGAGAGCAGAGGGAATCCGTGCTGCTCAACCCATCTTCTCTAAGTGCTGAAACACCTGAGCTACTGTGGGAAAGGCAGCTGAGACATTTCAGATCAGATCCTAAAAAAGCAACATTTGGTTAATTTGTGAAGGAAAGGAATGCACTTTAAGCTCCACGAGAAAGGCACACGGGTGAATACCTGGGCAAATAAAATGTTTCCTCGCAGTCCTGACTATCACATACTGGGCAGGAATATTGGTGTCCACCCACCAATTCCAAGGCAGTCAGATCTGATTAATTTGTAGAGAGCAAACTACTGCCCATGTGGGTGCAAGGTCCTACTTGATTGCTTAGAAACCTTCATATTTTTTGTCATTCAAAAGATCTGCATTTCAGTGTTTTACTCCCTGTTCATCCAGCATCTACAGGCCATTGATGATTTGGAGTTTTGTCTTGGCTCACCTCAGGTCTGTCCTTTAACAGAACCTGTAAAATCATGGTGCTGTTTCATGACAGCCTTTTCCTCAATGGCATTTTTTCTCCCTTAGTCACTATGACACCCCAAAGAACATTCTGTTTCCACTGGATTTTAATCATAACATAAGAGCAAAAAATTTGATGTGCTGTTTTTTGAGGACTTTTATTCAGGCTGTCAATTCTTCCAGTGCCTAAGAATCTTCAGGGGAATCAGTGAATGTGTACAAGATGGCTGAACTATTTCCTGAGGAAATACACCCAGGCAGAAAGATGCAGAAATGAGCCTTTTTATTATACTTCTATTGAAGTTCTGTTCTTTAATCCTTGGTAATCAAAACTGCAAGCCAGATAACCTCAAAATGATCTCTTGTCACAACAAAAGATATATCAGGAAAATATCAGCCTGATTTCAAAGTGTTTTTTCCTACTCCTCTGTATCCCTATATTCATGGAGCCGTTTCCATTTTCTACAACTCACCTACATTTGGAAAAATCACTTACAGTGTAGTACCCAATCTAATCAACATGTTTTTGATGCAGAAACAGTCTCATGAAGATTCAGTTTAAACTATTAATTTGAGATTAAATTACTGTATCTTCTGTTGCTATACAGAGAATTCAGGAAATTTAGAAAGACTAGCTGAGATTTCAATAACTTCAACACAGATAATTTAAAAAACCAGTTTTGCAGTCATACAAGAGAGATGCCCAAATCCCAACCTGGGCATGGCACACCCATGAACACTGGACTGCTTTCCATGACAGAAAATTATAAAATGTCTGAAAGACCAAAGCTTTATTTAGTCAGAAATGTGTCTTTATGTTAATCCAGTTTAAGAGCTTTTTTTTAACTTTGTGGAAGTAACAATTAGCTGGAGAAAATAAGAGCTTTCACCTCTGAAGTGCATATACTTAATCACTTCATTTCCTTTCTTCCTCCCCTCTGTTGCCACTTTATCTGAATATTGCAATAAATCAATTACAAAAGTATTTTTAAAGCATTTCATAAAGCATTCAGTTTCGCAAATACCTGGAATGGTAAAGGGCATTTCACAAAGCTCTACAAATGCAGAGGTGAAAACAGGTGATGATAGATAAGTACAAAGAATGTGATTCTATTATTTGATTTACCTCTGAAGTGCAGCTGTCTTTTCCTGATGGTGGACTGGTATGCAGGGAAGTCAATGAGATGAATGTATTCTGAGTATTTATGATATTTTGCTGCAAATCTAAGCAATATTATATAAAACCCTTACAGAATGTCTCATCATACAAAACAGAAATGCTGTATATGAGCATGCCCTGAAAATACATGCAAGAAAAAGGCAACAATGATAATGCATTTTTTCTAAATGCATTTTTTTCATACAGAAAAAATTTATTAATTCAGAGTACTAGTTCACAGATAGATGAAAATAAATGATATATATCACAGATAAAATGAAAATACACTCAAGTAAAACAAAAAGAGTTTATTAGGCAGTTTCCCATTATTTTTTCTCATGCCTGGAGAAAAAGAGTGGAGACTTTATCACTCTCCATAACTACCTAAAAGAAGGGTGTGTAGTGAAGCAGGGGTCTGTCTCTTCTCTCAGGTAACAAGTGGATGAGAAGGTAGGCCTAAAGGTAGGATGAGAAGAAATGGCCTAAAGTTTCTCCAGAGGAAGTTTAGATTGGATATTGTGAAAGTTCTTTTCATGGGAAGTGTTGCAAAGCACTGGAGCAGGCTATCCAGTGAAGAGATGGAGTCACCATTCCTGTGAGTGTCCAAAGAGTGTGGGTGTGGCACTTGAGGACATGGTTTAATGGTGAACATGGTGGTGGTGCTAGGCTGATGGTTTGACTCGATGATCTCAAAGGTCATTATCAACACCAGCAATTCTCAGTGATTCTGTGATTCTAAGTCCCAGTTTCCCATTCCCATGGGAATGTCTGAGACAAGCATTGTAATTAAATGTTGTTTTCCTGGGCTCAGATTTTTGAAGATAAGATGGCCTTATAGTTCTGTGGTCAAATATGCCCAGCCCTCTACAGTTCATTGAGTTAGAACATTGAAAGACTTAATTCTGACTCTAGTTCATGGAGATTAAAATGGATTTGCGTATATGTACACATGAGTGTCTGTGTACCAGCTGAGGAATTTGAATATTCTGTGATAGGAATTATTAGAAGACAGATAGACCAAAGTAGATTTGAGCTCTGAAATAAACATTTGGAAGACTGAAATTCCTAAACAACTCATCCTATGGTAATTGTTCTTATTCATTTTTCAGTCATTATTGCCACAAAATCAAATCGGTCAGCCCTTACCAATCAAATCCTGAAATGCCTTGGGGCTGATCCTGTAGTCTTTGTCCTGACACCACAGTCCTTTGTCCCTGAGGTCAAGGTGATCAGGTTCACAAGCATATCAATAAGAGAAGACAGAACTGAAGTAATTAAATGTGTATGTGTCTGCTCAGTTCCACTTACCCTCTTAAATTTGGGATCTTGTTCCTTTGTACATTATTTGACTTTCTGGAGCGTTCTCAGCCTTTGGCCTCCACCCAAGAATATGTGAGGCACAATACCTAGGGCACGAGGAGAGGGAATAATTCTCAGAGGTCAGTCGATGCCTCATTCAGATGTGGACTGGTTTATTTGTAATTTGAATTATACTACTTTATATACAATTATATATAATACATAAGACAATATAATACATAACAGCACACCACTATACTCTAATTATATAATGATATGACATATAAGTTATATAGTATAGATTCCAATTCCAAATGAATTAAATAATGTAATTTTATAACAAATATATTTTATTTTATTACTTTTATTTATTTCATCATCCTTAATGATTTTTCACATTTATAATTTCCATTGCTTTATTAGTACTGCTTAATTTTTTTTTAAAGTGGATGCCTTTTTTTCCCCATATCATATGGCTGTGCTTTTTCAGTGTTTGATAGATGGTCATAAGCAAGCTGCAATTCCCAGGTGTCTTCTTGCAGGCCTCTTGTTTACCTGCATAATTACTGTAAAGGGAGTTTCCATATCATTATTGAGTCTTGTACTCTGCTGGGCTCTGTTTCACTCACTTTTTATCTCTCAGGCTACATAGCAAGGGTAAGAGATAAAATGACTAAACTAGTTGTCAATACCTAGGCACTTGTTCCTCTGGAGTGTGTTCCAGACAGGCTTGTTTTTTGGAATTCCCTGACATCAGTAATGCAGCGATTTTCTGGGGAGAGGGAAAGAATTGTTTTCTGTCGATTGCACATTTTCTGAGAATCATAATGTTGCACTGAAACAGGCTGACCAGAGAAGGTATGGATGTCTCATCCCTGGAACTGTTCAAGGCCAACTTGGATGGGGTTCTTGAGAAACCTGTTCTAGTGGGAGGTGTCCCAGACCATGGCAGGTGGGTTGGAAAAAGATGATGTTTAAGGTCCCTTCAAACTCAAACCATTTCATGCTTCTGTAATATTAGTTGTGAACAAGGTGAGATAGAAGTGGGATTTTCACAAATAGGACTGTTGTGTATCCAAGTATCAATGCCTCGAGTTTTATGGGATTTTTTGTTGTAAAGTCAGTTGGCACATAATATAAGATCCTTGCATATTTTAAGGGGTTTGATGCTTTCATTAGTCTAGATAGATCTGAGGTGTATGTGGGCAAATAAAGTCTGTTGCCCAAAGAGAAAACTCTGCCAATGAGATAAAGCAGTAAAACATTTCTAAGCTGGCAAGTTGGTTCATTTGTCTAAGGAAAAGGCTGCTGAATTATCTCTGCTAGGCAATCTGTTCTGTTGCTGTTGTCTGGAAATGTATTACCTTTATGTTACAAACAGATGTTTTTAAGAATATGCTCAGGTGGGTTGCATAGGTCTTCAAGGTCTACTAGAAGAAAGATGGACTGTATACAGATAATGGGTATATCTTAATGGTAGGCATTAATCATTAAGCTCTCCCACTGCAATGTTCTCTAGAACCTCTTTTTTCATATAAGGCAGTATCTTTGCTCACTTCTGTGATATATCACAGGGTAACTGTCTCAACAGGTTGGTAATACTAAATCTATCCTAATGGAATTTAATTAAAAACCATATTCTGGATCTTTAGTTAAAAGCAAACACAGTGGTGGCTCCAAACTTGGCTATCCCACTAAGGCATACAAATCATATAATAAGTTCTTTTTAATCAACTATGACAGTTTAGTTTGAGGTATAATTTATTCATATGGTTTAGACAATACTTGCTACACTATAACCAGAACTCAGTGAGATAGACCAAAATAAAAATTAAATATGAAAAAAAAAAGAAGCAAGAAAAAATCTTTTTACTCATCCCCAAACTGGGGGATGGACTAGAAAATATAATTAATAGAGAAAAAAGAGTGAAATGTCACTTATATTTTATTAATATAAATAAATCACTTCTTCATTAAAATCTCTTTCAATCACCTAAATAGAATACTACATAAGAAACACTTGTCAAATAAGAAAGTAGGAAAGAAAATTTCTAAAGGTTTTACACATATTTTTGCATACCTAAAAATAGATTGAAATACATAATATTGAGGAAAATACAGTGCAGGCAACACAATAATTTTTTTGATATAAACTCTACACCATTATACTATAAAGCACAAAATACTAAATAATGAATTTCACAGTAAATCACAAACCTAAATTGTATCTAGGTGAATGTAATAAAAAGAATTCTGAGAATAAATGTAGTAAATAAATACATGAAGAATAGGATCTGCTTTAAATCTTTGAGAAATTCAAACAGTAAAGAATAAAGCGAAATCTGTTCTAAGACAGAGATAATATGTATATTTAACTTACTATTCATAGAAACCAAGTTGGGTGTGACGTTATGTAGTGGGAGTATTTTCCTTTTAATTTTTGATCAAATTTCTATTCCAGATGCATAGAAGTAGTTCATATCATTCTCACAGCATCAGGCTGGAAGAGATGCCTAATTAGTACACTTAAGCATTTGATAAATGCATTTTTCTGAACATACATATGCTTGAAACTCTTAAATAATGCATAATGAAAAATTCAGGCAATAAACCATGCTATTTGTTTCAAAATTGAGCTACATATTGTTATTTTTAAAGAATGAATTTTTCTTTTATGTTTCCTTGAAAAATGTTTTCTCTCCTACCCCAGTTTCTAGGATTTATAGAATCATAAAATATCCTGAGAGGACCCACAAGGATAATTGACTCCCCACAGGGTAACTTGAAAAATTTGGTACATTCTAATATTTCTATATCCATCCTTTATTTTGGAAATCAAAATGCACACAACACTCGAGGTGGGCTGCAACAATGATGATTACAGTGTGAAAATCCCTTCTTCCAGCTGGTTAGCTGTACTGGGCCTAATGCTCCCCAGGATTCAGTTGGCTCTTTTGGCCACCAGGGCTCATCGTTGCCATCAACCAGAACATCTCTTTCTGCCAGTCTGCACTCCAGTCTTTTGCCCACAGTGTGTACCTTCCTCCAGGATTACACCATCCCACATGCAGGATCTGGCAGTTGCCCTTGTTAAAATTCATGGGGTTGGTGACTGCCCAGCCCTTTAATCCCTGAAGGTCTCTATGTAAGGGACTCTCTATCCTCGAGGAAGTCAAGTCCTCCTAATTTAGCTTAGCTGACAAGTTTAGTGTGCATTAAATTCCAGCATCCAGGTCTGATAAAAACATTGATGAGAACTTGCCATAAAATTGAGCCCTGGAGAACACCGCTAGTGACTGGCACCAACCAAAAGTTGCCCCATTTACTGCAACTCTGAGTGTGAGTCAACACAGGCAGGCAGCTGGGACAACCACAAACCTGTGGCTAGAATGGAAAGAGTAAATTCATTTTCATGATGTCGTTAACCAGGTAAGGCAACACCTGGGCAGAGTCTCACACGCAAAGACACAGGCAACGTTAAACGTGGTCCATGACAGAGGATTCCTGGCCTGCTGTTCCCCCAGGCCAATCAAGAGTTATTCCCAATTGCAAGGTCACTTGAGCAATTGCCAATCTCCTCAACAATCTCTGCTTTTTAACCCATGTCTCCCAATACTTTTTGGGTCCAACTCTTCAGACAATTGGTTACACATTGTATGGTGTAAGTGGATGTGTGCTGGACAAGTTGCATAGAAGGACACTGTAAGAGTGTTGAAAGCCTCTCTGAAATAAATAAAATCCCCATGTCTGGTGCCTTCTTTTTATCCATTAGTCAGATAACCCTCTCATAAAAGGAAATTAAATTAGTGAAGCATGATTTTGTTTTTATGAACCTTTACTAATTTTGAGTGAAGACTACATTGTCTTTCAAGTGTTTTCCAATAACTCCCCCAATAATCTTCTCCACAATTTTAGTAGGCACTGAAGTGAGACTTGCAGGCTTATAATTATCATGGTCTTCTTTCTTGCCCTCTGGAAGATACTCTAGCTAGATCTGCTAGCTTCCGGTCATCTGGAGCCGCTGTATATTCCCAAGACCGTTGATAAATAACTGAGAGAGCTCTCTCAACATCAGCCAGACCTTTCATTGCACTGTGACAAAATGCCATAATTTCCAAATTAAACCATTAAATATTAGAAAACTATTCTAGTTGTGGTACTTAATTTGATCTTGCTGAGGAAACTGGACAATTTTCCTCTTATCCCAACCCCAAATATTTATTCTCCTATGGAATTATAAAGCTGCTGGAAATACAAGTACTACAAGTAATCTCATCTAACCCATCAGGACATACCTAAACCATTTCTGACAGAAATCCACCTAAAACAAAGTGATCTAGACTCTCCAAGCTTATCAGATAATCTATACTTGTTCTATGATATCTTCGGACTGTCTTTTCCTTTGTTTCACCCACATATTTCTGCTGAAAGTCAAATCCTAAATATAAGTAACATTTGTTTGAGTAGGCAGCTATCATTAATGCAGTTCTTGCAGGCACCAAAGAACGTCAGATGCTGAGTATCTCTTAAAATAAGTTCATCCCATGTCCAAAATTGACACAAATTTCACTACCAATCTCTAATAACCAAATGAGTAGTTTGGATTTCATTTAATTGGTAGTAACAACTCACATTTCTAAAAGTAAGTCACCTCTAGTGAGGTAGTTGAATATTGAAAGAGATACATAATTGTACACATGAAGTTTTGGAAGCATTGACTAAGGTACATATCTTATTAATGCTGCCCTTTTACTCCCCAGATATTACTGGATAGTCAAAAGGTTAGTGATAACTAGGGCTCCTGATATGGGCATTGCTCAACGTTTTTTGTGGAAATGCTGAGTATTTAAAATGCAAATTAAAAGAATTTGAATTATATAAATATGCTCCAGTGCTAAGTAACTCTCATTATTGTGGCACCACCTTTTTGGTATGTACACTGACAGAAAAGGTTTTTTGACTGAGAAGAACTTGTGATACTCTGTCTCAATTTATTCTGCGTTTCCATTCAGATTGCCGGGTGGATCTCGTTGATAACTGGGGCATCTAACTTGCATGCAGAATCACCTTTCAAAACATTAGGCCACGTATAAATTTCAGAAAGTCTTTCATCATACACGTGGAAACAAAACTAAGACATTCTATCCCAAGCATGTAGAAAATGTTTCTATCATTCCCTTTCTCCTCTGGCTTCTGCATTACAGTAGACCATTAAGAAACAAGTATTTAAGTGGGTTTTTCCCCCACCCTTCAGAGCTCTAAAGTTAATTGAAAGTCTTCCCTACCCTACGAGTTGCACAGGATGCTCAGTGAAGGTGTTGCTCACACCTTTTCAGTGAGGAATTGGCAATTCATGTAAATGTTAGCTGCAATGACTGCTCAGGTCTGTGCTTATGTGAGTCCTGAAATTACTTTTGAGTAGTGTAATTTGAAAAAAACCAACATTTTTTCTCCAAAAGAAGTGTTAGCTTAAAACCCAAATACACTTTCAAGCTTTGGTCTGGAATGGAAATAATTATTCTAGGTCTATTTGTTAATGGATGGGCAAGTTATTATGACAGATATTGTTTCCTATTAGTCATATCATTAGTAGATATCTTAAAATTTTTATGCTTTAAAAATCTCTTAGAAATGTGGTAATCTTTCTTTTTCCTCCTTCTACCCCAAAAGATACAAGAATATTGTATTCATATGAAAAATTGTGTACAAGGTCTATTAAGGAATCCTTTGGTAAAGAAATTTAATTTTTCTGTCTCACTACACTGCTCAAATTATCCCAATAACCAATGCCTACTAAATAGGGCATTTTGCACTACAAATAACAATAGTCTTTCTTTCTAAGAGATAACATGTTTTTATCACCACAATTTCCATACTGTTTTACACCAGGACTAATGTCTGTGTTTCAAAGCAATATGGACACAATATAGCAAAAATTGTATTTCAGTAAAATATATTAAAAATTTTCTGACTCTAGGGCATCACTGGACAATCTTCTGAGCTCCAGCCTCTTCAAAAGAATCTTTTGAAATTATCAACATTACATATAAATGACGATGCATTTCCAGAGAGAAAGAAGCTGCCCTAAATCACTCTTTTTGTTTTCAGTATATATACTTATTATTACACTTTTGTGATTTAAAATTTTAAAAAAAAGAAAATTTCTTTCAAGGGAATGATTCTTTTTCTTTCTTTTCCAAAAGGAAGATTTTAAAATGAAAACAAGTCATCATTTTGGTGTGCTTTAGTGTCAAATAGCTTGTCCTGTAGATGATAATAATGATGTTAAGATACTCATTTGATGGGGGTTTTTTTATGAATTCCTTCTCAGTACTTTTCAAATGAGAACACATGTATGAGAAAGTTGTATTTTTAAGGTCATGACTGCAAACTAGCTCAGGAATGACCTCATCATTTTGTTCCCTTGCATGATGGAAAACCATTCACTACACATAAATATATACCTACATGCATTTTAAAAAATGTGTGAAGTTACCTGGCAGACCTAGGGAGGGAAGACAAACCCTTGGCTTCAGTGCTATTTCAGTGTTCCCTTTCCTGTTTTGAGCATGCCTGGCACTCATTAGAAACCACTCCCATGGAGCCCTTGAGATCAGAAAAGCTACAGAACATGCTATCTCCAAAAGATGATAAATAAAGAGGAATTGGAATAGGCCAAAAAAACCACACTTCTTGACCCAGAAGACAGCATCTGTCCATGCTATTTTGAGCCCTCCAATCCACGATTTTCCTGGAGAAATTGTGACTAAGTATTTGCTGGATCCAGCTTCTAATTAACTCCCCAGCACTGCTGGCTTAGCATAACCATCACCTGTGGGATGTTCTGAATTGAGCAGCCTGGATTTCATTTACGTCAGCATTTGGCCTGACTCATTGTATCTGGAGAACTGAAGGAAGAGAATAAATTGGTACATTTTCAAATACAAATTTACTCAGCACTCAGCTGCCCTCATGCTTTTAAAACACTTTGTCTAGAAATTCATTTAGTCATGGCATAAAAGCCATTGCCCTGTTTATGCTTTCCTTACTTTGTAAGCTGCCCTGCTGACACCTGTTGAGAAGTATGTAGCATGAAATCTTTTATTATAATATGTCCTTAGCTGTTCCAGGAACTGGAAGGCATGAACAACAGAATATAATTTTCATTAATGCAATAGTTCAAAACAAGAAAAATATACCTGAAATGTCTTTTCCTCAGATTCAGATAAATTGAGTTTATTTTATAGAGAAAACTTCCAGTGACACACTAAAAAAATACACAATTCAATCTCCTAGGTTGGTGTTTTTGCTTCTTTTCTAAAATTATGTTTTCAAGAGACCTCTCCTCCTCTCTTTCATTACAAAATTTAATATATTTTGGGGATATAATAAATAAATAGTAAAGGGCATCTCAGTACAGACCTTATCATGAGTCTCACAGATTGAGTAGAAACATTTGCTATGAAGTGTGTCTCACCTTGTAGGGTGTATGCCTGAACCCACAGACTAGAGGTCCAAGGGTGGTTAGGGAGATCTTGAGGGAAGAAGATGGAAGATGCACAATCTGACCGTGTAATCCAAATTTCTAAACTAACCATTGAGCCTGCAAAGAAGTTTCAGTGACTGGAGGAATAAACCAACAAAACTGTGGAAGGCATTGTGGTGCTGTTTGTGGAGGGTGATTGTGTATTAAAAGGCAGTGAAATCCTGAGGGTGGGCTACACTACAGCTCATAATATCATCTAGTTTGCAAACTTTCAGCATTTAGTGATCACTATACTGCCTAAACAAGTTAACTGATAAATTGAATAGGTGTCCTAAGGGCCTACATAGCCAAATAATGCAAAATACGACCCTTAGGGAGAAGATGACTGAAAAGTCTTGAGGTCTGTGAGCAAAGCTGTTTTTCCTCCATTTGCTCCCTACCAGCCTTGTCCAACATTTACAGTGTTTAAAGTTCTGAGCTAATGCATTTAATTCTGCACATATAAGGTAACAAGGTGTCACGGGTTGACCCCGACATGACAGACAGTCGCCTGGTCGAATCGCGTTTCTCTCAATGTTATCTATAAAATCCCGCGGAAGGCGGGAGTAGGGACCTTTTCTTCCGGTCCAGGGGTGGTGGCCGGGGCGCCACGGTCCCCCCGGGGGCCCCGCCGTGCTGCCGGGCTGTGCCGGGCCGGGTGTCGCTGCCTTTGTCCCTTCCCGAGGCACAGCCCGGACTCTGCTGGGGCTCTGGGGGGGGCGGCCCTCAGGCTCCCTCCGGCGCGGCCTCTCCGGGACGGGGTTTTTCCCCTCCCGGGACAGCGGGGCACTGACGGAGCCTGCAGTTCGCAGCAGCCAGCACACACTGCACGTCGGACTGAAGAAACAGCCCTGCATCCAGCGGCGGAGCGGGACGGTAACATTTTCCACCATGATGATTCCAAAGCCAGAGAGAGAAAGAGAAAACCTCGTCATGTGAGACGGAGCCGAGATGGCCACGGGAGGAAAAAGGGCGGTGCCGCGGCTTCCTCGCGGGCAGCTTAAAAGACTCCTTGCCTTGCTGTGGTATGAATATTGTAATATCCCAGACTGTTTGTCTCTTTAATCCAGTTAAAACTCATGGGGGATGGACAATTTTAATGGATGTGTGGCTTGTAAAGGTTGTGAAGAGAATGCCCGATGCCAGGTTTATCAGAAAGCAGAGGCTTATAAAACCTGGTGGCAAAAGAGAAAAAAAGCCTTAGAATTTCAAGCCACAGTTACTTATCCGACAGAGTAATACCCCCATGGGCTGGCCCATGTTCTAAAGTTGAAGGAACCGCGAGAGGGTTTTATGGAAAAAAAGAGACTTTACATTACTGCAGATGGTTTTTGCTGCAGGAGGTGGCAGTTTGGAGAACCACGTAAAGCAGGAAGAAACCCTTTTCTTTTCCTTTCTTGAGAACGGCACATGGATTGAGGGAGAGGAGAAGGAGGGGGAGGGAGAAGAGGAGAAGTTCTGGCTGTGGCTGTGTTCTGATTGGTTTTTTTCTTTTCTTTTCTCTTAGGTCTGTTAATAAACTTTATCATAGCATATAAGTTGTGTGCCTGCTTTGCTGTCTCCTAATGGTTTATCTCACAGGAAAGAAATCAGGGAACAGTGCATAAATTGACCATAAAACCACTACACTAAAATTTGGTGTTTCCGCCCGGTTATGCAAACCAAACCTGCTACACAAGGTTATTGGTCATAACAACCCCATGCAGTGCTGCAGGTTGGCTGAAGAGGCACTGGAAAACTGCCCAGCAGAAAAGGACTCAGAGCTGTGGGTCTCCAGCCAACTGAATATGAGCCAGGTGGCCAAGAGGGCCAGTGGCATCCTGGCCTGGATCAGCAACAGTGTGCCCAGCAGGACCAGGGCAGGAATTGTGCCTCTGTACTTGGCACTGGTGAGGTCACACCTCAAATCCTGTGTTCAGTTCCAGGGCCTTCACTACAAGGATATTGAGGTGTTGGAGCAAGTCCAGAGGGAGGAAATGGAGCTGGTGAAAGGTCTGGAGCACAAGTCTTATGAGGAGTGGCTGAGTGAGCTGGGAGCATTTAGTCTGGAGAAAAGGAATTGCAGAGGAGACCCTATTACTTTCTACAATTACTTGAAAGGAGATTGCAGCAAAGTGGGCGTTTGTCTCTTCTCCCAAGTATCAGGTGATAGGACATACAGAAATGGCCTCAAGTTTCAACAGGGATGGTTTAGGCTTTATCAGTAAAAGTTTCTTCATGGGGAAGGTTATCAAGCATTGGAACAGGCTGCCCAGGGAAGTGGTAGAGAGACCATCCTTGGAGGTATTTAAAAGACATGTAGATGTGGCACTGAGGGACATGGTTTAGTGGTGGACTTGGCAGTGCTGGGTTAACAGTTGCATTTGATGATCTAGAAGGTCTTTTGCAACCTAAACATTTTTATGATTCTAAGTATATGGGGATCCTTGACTAACTTTTTTTGAGCACTATGGAACATTTTAAGGATGTGCCTCCTTATCCTGTCTTATGGAAATGGGGAGATCTAGGAGTCTGTGCAACACAGGATTTTGTAATCTAGGGCAAAGAGCTAAATTAAAATTCTCCTCTCATACATATTTCTACATACCTAGTCTATAAATTTCTTGAAGTGAATAGGATAATCCTGCTGTAAAAAGAGGAAAAGAGTGCTTCTTAACTCTTGTAAATTGTCCTTTTAGAAAATACTTTTAAAGTGTAGAGCTAATTGAGCTTTGAATGCTCAGATATTTTCATTAGGGAACAAAGAGAGTGTTTGAAAAAGGCTTTTAAACTTTTTCTCTGTAATATTCAAAATGACTCTGTGGGAACTAGCTCTTTGAAAACCCCCAAACCAAAACAAAGGAAACTGAACTCTTCTTCTCCCCCAGAACCTTAGGGGTTCAAATTAAGTCAATCAAAATCAAGACCTTTTGTGGGCTGAGAGTAAATGCTGTTTTCTTCTGCAATCTGTGACCTCAAATACATTCTTTTCCTTCTAATCACATGCTTTACATGCTGTGAAGAATAAAATGCATTTAATTCTTTGACTCAGCCTTCCTTTATGCCTATGTGAAAGAGCTGCTGAAAACTGCAGGTGAAGTTATGTAGAAAAGAATAAAGCAAAAAGAGGTTTCATGCACATTCCTCTATTCCTAGGGTTCTTGTAAGTGTACACACAGCATGTGAGACTACCCACAGTCATTAAATTGAAGGGTTTGAAAGAAATTAAGTTCTGGAATGATAAGGAGGGAGAATAACCACGTTTTATTTGCTTTGGGTGGAAGAAAACCTTTGCATGACTGTAGGGCTGCCTTTTCGGTGTTCATTGCAATAGAATGGTTCACTTGGAAGGGACCTACAGCAATCATCCAGTCCAACTGCCTAAACAGCAGCACAGCCTTTACACCAGAGCAGCTGCATCCTTTCCCTCTGACATTTGGGAAACTGCTAATATTTTTATGCCATTTGGCAAAGCAGATTGCTGTGTATATGCCGTGACTGTTTGGGTTTTTCTCTGGGAACTTCTCTCCTGGACCCTTTCCTGTGCGTCTGCCTGTGGCTACCTACAAGTGTTTCAGGGTTTTGGAAGAAAAACAATGACTTTTAACCTCTACTACTCTTCAGAACAGGATGGATTGCTTATATCTATACTCATTGAAGAAATGTGCTCAGGACCACAGCCTGAAACAAAGCACTTGATACAGACTTGGTGAAATATTTTGATCTCCAAAACAGGGTGTGTTCATGAGGACAGCATACTGGGAACCATGCTTGATGTATGGTAAACTACTGGACCTGGAAATGCCTGAAAGCCATTTCAAGGATCATTCAAATAATTCTAAAGTATACAGCAGTATTGCTAGCACCCCAGAAAGTTTCTAGACACTGTTTAATTTGCTAATAGAGGTGCAACCACAGAAGACCTGTGGATAGTCTAGCTATGATGACCACCCATTTCCAATCTGTATTTTCCTCTTTTATCATCAACTTTTCTGTATAAACATCAATCTACTTTTTTCTGTTCTTCCACAAATGCTCAGCGCCTTCACTCGTCTATTCCCTAATACTATTTTTTTTTTTTTTCCACTGCAGTGCTGTGGAAATATAATTCTGTTTCTTCACTTTCTCGTCAGTCCACTCACTTCAGCTCTATGCAACTGTTGCTGTACTCACACATATTCATGATCCTTTTCGTCACTTTTTCCCCCAGACTATGAAAAATAGGATTTTCTTCCATTTTCGTCCTTTCAATACTTGTCTTTGACGTTGCTGGCCATTTCTTTATCTCATCATCTGAGATGCATAATTGAAGAAATGTATATATGTGTTACAGAATTACTCTATCTGTCTGCATCATAGAGTATAAAGGCTTCACAAGGAATGGAGAAAAAATTAATGGAAAGCACCTGAGACAATGAAACAAATCTCTTATGGGACATTATCACCTTTCTTCATGAAGATAATGCCAAATATTCTACAGCTGTGTAGAGTTCTGCCCGTCACTCCAGGTGACATTGTTGTGGCTCTTTTCACAATGACAAAATTTTCTCCCCAGTCCATTTTTCCTTCATTTTCACATTAAGATATCCACAGAATCATGAAATGATTTGGGTTGTAAGGGACCTTTAAGGATCACCTAGCCCAAGCCCTTGCCAGGGATACAGACATCTTTCACTAGACCAGGTTGCACCAAAGCTGCATCCAACCTTACTTTTAACACTTTTAACACTTTTAACACCTTCAGGCATGGGGCAGCCACAGCTTCTCCAGGCAACCTGTTTCTATGTCACACTACCATCACTGTAAAAATTTCTTCCTTATGTCCAATCCAAAATTACCCTCTTCCAGTTTAAAACAATTGCCCTTTGTCCTATCATTTGGAGGCCTGCTAAAGAGTTTGTTCCTGCCTCTCTTACAGGCCCCTTCTGGTACTGGAAGGCTGCAATATGGTACCCCAGAGCCTTCACTTATGCAGATTGAACAATCCCAACTCTCCCAACTTTTCCTCATAGGAGAGGTGTTTCAGCCTTCTGAATACTTTTGTGTCCCTCCTCTGGGCTCACTCCTACAGGTCCATGCCTTTCATGTCCTTGGAAACCTGTATGTAGGCACAGCACTGGTGTCACCAGGGCGGAGCAGAGGGGCAGAATCCCTTCCCTAGCCCTGCTGCCCACGCTGCTCTGGATACAGCCCAGGATGTGTTTGGCCTCCTGGGCTGGGAGCACACATGGACACCTTTGTGGTGGAACCTAATGGGCCAGAACTGAACTTTGCACATGGAGGCATGCAAAAAGCAGGGAATGGGAGACACAGAACATCAGAAAGAGGAAATTTTCCATTGCCAACACCAATCAAAATTTCATTTGAGAGGGAATATTTTATGATATTTCATGAATAATAAAGGTAGATGACAAGCTGGCTTTTTTAACTACAGATGAATGTGTGACCTTCTTTTTTTCACTCCATTTTGCATGTTAAAAATGCTTCAATTACCTTTGATTTATTGATTTGCTTATTTGTTAGTATAGTAAGTCCTTCTGACAAGAAAAATAATGTAACATAAACTGCAATTTCGATAAAATTTAAAAGAAGATTTATTGTAATTACTGTTTGAAGAATGAATTGAAGGATTAATAAAACTCATTGACTGTATATTTTTGTTCCGTACCTTCTGTACCTTCAAAGCTTGTATTATTCTTGCCTTTTTTTTTAACATAAGATGAACCTGGACTTCTTATAACTAAATGCCATGACAAATTTACAAAGTATGGAATATTTTAAATGGTAGGAAAAATGAAAGCCAATCAGATAGATGTTCATAATTTCATGATCCTTAAAACACCCAAATAACTACCACATATGTATTTGAAACCTGTGTTGCCTTTCTATGACCTTCGCAGAGTTATTTTGAATATTTATAATATAAGAGGAATTAGTGGCCTTCCTACTGCCAATGCACCCAAATCTGCTCTTATGTGATTGTCTTCTAGAATGAAATATATTTCACTTAGGACATGTGTCAAGGCATGTGATAAGGAGTATGTGAACAGTTGACAAATTACTTGAAAATATTTGTTGTTCAGAAAAATAAACCTTTTTGTGAATATTTTTTAGTACAAGCAAGATATAATATCTTGATGATAAGCAACTCAGTAACCCAACATAATCATTTCTCTTTATGACATACTCAGCCACCAAGACCTAAAGAGCAAGCCCATTCCAATCTCTGGACAGTTTTATGTGTTCAGACTGCCAAGCCACAGTGCCAGTTTCTGTTCAGAACTCGTTTAACTTAGTTTTAGGCATCACAGTAGAGAGAAAATGAGAAAACCCTGGGCATATCTAGCAGAAGATTCTTGACTCTTTCATAGACATCTAGAACTGCTTGCTGAAGCAATCTCTCATACTCCATTGTCAGGAAATCTCAGATGACCTTTGGCTAGATGCTTAACCAAACTGCCCAAAAGTAAATCCCACATAAAGCTTAGTGAGCAATTAAGAGCCGTGAAGAAGATTGTTACTTACATGTATGTAATTTAAAATATATATTTTTGTTCAGCAGAAATGGAGGCCTTCAGAACAGAGCCCTGACAATATCCTGTGCTTTTATTTCACTTACTGTCTTTATTTGTTTATCCATTCATTTATTTTAACTTATAACAACCTACAGAAATCTGCATGTTGATTCTCTTCTTGTTTATTAGTGATAACTTCCATTATTGATGTGATTAGGTGAACCCTTAAAATAAGGGTCTAAAACATATTTTTATAGATTTTTGCACTTAAAAGAGTGCAAAAGAGACTTCAAAATCCAAATGGCTCTTTATATGAGCTATTAACTAGAAATCAACGTGAAACTCCATCTGATCATTACCAATTCTCAGGTAGTCCTAGGACGATGACAACAAAGGAAATTGTTCCATATTGTTTTCAAATTATTCCCCAAGTTATACTTATCTCTACTAACAGCTGTCAGGTTTTATTTTAGGAGAAATAATATACTCTGAAGCACAGAGAAACTTGGGGTCATCTGAGGTGCAGTATGTAGTAAGTTAGACAAAACCTCCTACCAGGCTGATTCCAGTCCCATATTGACAGCAGATGTCAGTATTTCTTAAGGACTAGGTGTATTAGTAAGAAAAAATTGTCTTGAGGCTTTGAATGGGATTCTGGGTACTTGTGAACATTCCAAGTGATCTAAATTTGTGAGCAACAGATTTTGTTGCTTTCATCACCTTATTTTTAAAATGTCTTGAAGAAGGTGTTTGCCACTGAACCGAAAGAGTTAGGGATTTAACTTGTGTGTGGTGTCACTTCTGAGCAGTGCTGAGTAGCCTGAACTCAAACCCCAATTCTGAGCAGTGCTGAGTAGCCTGAACTCAAACCTTTAGCTGGGGTTGGAGGAAGAATTTGCTCTCACACCTAAGGAACTCCCAACATAGAACAGTCAGTGGGGACATGATCTTGAGATATGGAGGAAATATTTAGGTCATGATTTAAAAGGAAACCTGCTAATCTCAGAGTGAAGTGAAAAATACTTTGAAAGTTTTCAGAGTTGATTTTTTAAATAGAGAGGAAAAGTTCAATATAAACTTTTCAGAGAATATATTATTCTTAAATAACTTTCAAGAATACGCATTTAAGAAGAGATATTTTCATCCAGATTATTTAATCCTTACACAATGTACTCAAACATATACATCTGTTGAACTATTTGGGACTACTCACAAGAGTAGTAGCATATAAATCACTAAAATTCAGCATAAGGATTATAGAATCTTTCCTAATATCGTATAGCCTTGAGTGACAAGTTGGAAAGAGGCCTGTACGAACCAAGGAGCTCGCACAATCCTTGAGCTTATCAGAGGAAGATAAATTTATACTAGATCAGTTTTGAAGGTCCATAGCAACTGTTAATGCTTTCTAACATTAGGGAGTGATGCATTCAAAGAGCAGTTACAGGATGAATGTAAGAAGCGCTGTGCACTTTTCCAAAATGTTGTATAATTAGGAGGGGAGCTGTAGTCAAAAGCAATGAGGAGATGGGTACTGCCTTGGAGGCTCATGGTGGAGCAGATATCTACTTGCAGCCTACGGTAGGGACCCCACACTGGAGTGTGTGGATTCCTGAAGGAGTCTGTGACCCCATGGGAAACTCGTGCTGGAGCAGGTTATCTGGCAGGGCTTGTGACTCCATGGGGAATCCAAGCTGGAGCAGTTCACGATAAAGTGAAGCCCTTGGGAAGGACTCATATTGGTGGAGTTCATGGAGGACTGTTTCCCATGGGAAGGACCAGACCCTAGAGCAGGGGGAGAGTGTGGCAGTCATCTTCTGAGGAGGAAGGAGATGCAAAGACAATGTGTGAAGAACTGGCTGTGGTCCCCATTCCCTGTTCTCCCGAGCCACTGGGGGGGAGGAGGTAGAGAATCCAGGAGCAAAGCTGAGCCCGGGAAGAAGGGACGGGTGGTGGGGAGGTTTTTTTTCAAATTTTATGTTATTTCTTGTTACGCTACTCTAATCTGATTGGCAATAAATTAAACTTATTTCCCCAAGTCAATTTTGGTTTTCCCATGAAAATAATCTATGAGTGATCTCTCCCTCCCCTTATCTTGACTCATGAGCCTTTTCTTATAATTTCTCTGTTCTGTACATCTGAGGAGAAGTAGTTCAGTGACTTTGATGGGCACCTGCCAACCAGCCAGGGTCAACCCACCAAACCAGATAAAAAAAAATCCTAGAATCTTCTCTCCAAAATAATTACTTTGAAAGATTATATGCAATATACTGGTATAGGACACAACAGAAGAAGGCAAATGACTCTCATTTTACTGTGTTTCAAAGCTGTCTAAACATCTGTTGGCTGAAATTTTATGTTGAACTATTGTGTGTAAATGTGCAAAAAACTTCAAAAAATCCAAACAAACAAAAAATGAGCAGAAACAGAAGAGTAATATGAGGGCTCAGTTCAGTAAGCTCTGAAATGAATGCCATCAAAGGCACTCAACTGTGACACCCTAGCTTGGTGGCTATATCCTACTCTTAATACATAGACATGGTGAAAAATAAAATGTATTTACTAATCCTAAAATAAAATCAGTCTCTAAGCTTAGTCCTGATGAAACCCCACTGGGTGGTTCTCCTTATCTGTTCACCATATGAATTCAGGGGGGAGCAACATTAAAGATTTGCACATTTGGATTTATTTTAAAAATGCAGTCAGATATTTCCCCACGCCTGCTGTTAGCTCACCTCCATGAGCGACACTCAGTTCTGATTACACACTATGACTAAGATCCTGCTTCTTTTGTCTGTGAGTAGTATTAAGTCTCATGATATTTAAGGGCAGTCGTCTAGACACTTTTAAAGCAAGTGGTAGATAGGGGAATGGTTTTATAAGCAATCCTGTTACATGTTAACAGGATCAGAATGATTACTTCTACAATTATACTGAAAATGTACCCTCAGCAAGATTTTTCTTCATCCTATTTATACTTAGGTAAGCCTTCTGCAGGAGTTTCAAACCAACCACAGCTTTAAAGTAGTATGAGTCTGCACAAGGCAAAGAGATGTTAGAGCACACACAATCTACAGTGGAAGAATGAGCTTTTACAAAATCCCTCTGCAATTTGGTATAGGTTATGCACCATCCCACAAACCCCAGTCCCTGTTTGTATGGAGTGAAAAGAAACAATTTTCAGAGCAGAGTTGAATAATTTGGGGTAGTAGAAAGATGTTGACCAAGCAGGTCAACTCTAGATGTAAAATGTAAATAGATGTCATGCAGTAAAGAATATTGTCTTGCTGTTGAGCTACTCTCATTACATTTCATGAAAAAAAAACAACCCAAAAAAAAAATCTCACAGGAATTTTAGGGCACTTATTCTAACTCTGTAAGACTTCAGGTTCCATGACAGCAACATTAAGGGATATGCATAACAGTCAGATTCTTAAACCACTATAATGCAGGTTGTCAGGTCAGCAGCTCTCAATACTTGAATACATTAGAGGGAATGAGAAACCTGTGTAAACTCTGGAATTGAGCAAGAACAAAGAACTGCCGATATCTGTCTGTTATTTCACCTGGTTTTGCTTCTAATTTAACCTTGTTAATACATTGATATTTACTTCCTTTCAGGTAGAGAGCAATAAGGTCCCTCCTGAGCCTTCTTTTCTCCAGGTAATACTCTCAGAGCTCCCTGAGCTGCTTCTCACAGGATTTGTGCTTCAGACCCTTCCCCAGCTCCGTTGCCCTTCTCTGGACACACTCCAGCACCTCAATGTCCTTCTTGTAATGAGGGGCCCAGAACTGAACCCAGGATTTGAGGTGTGGCCTCAGCAGTGCTGAGTTAAGGGGTACAAATCCTGCCTTGGAACTTGGCCTTGTTGAACCTCATCCAATTGGCCTCAGCCCAGTGACGCAGTTTGTGAAGATCTCTTGGTAGAGACTGCCTTCCAGCAGATCAGCTCTCACAACCATCTTGGCACCCTCTACAAAATGACTGAGGGTGAATTCGATCCACTCATCCAAATCATCCATAAAGTTGCTAAACTGGACTGGCCCCAATACTGAGCTGTGGGGTCACAAGCTGCAAACTGGATGTAACTCTACTCACCACCATTCCCTGCGCCTGGCCATCCAGATTGGTTTTTACCCAGGGAAGAGTGCACCTAAGCTGTCTCACAATGCTGTGTGAGACGATGTCAGAAGCTTTACTGAAGTCTGGATAGACAACATCCACAGCCTGTCCCTCGTCCACTGAGTGGATCATGCTGTCATAGAAGGACATCAGGTTGGTCAAGCAAGACTTCCTTTTCACTCCTGTGCTGACTGGGCCTCATCCCCTGGTTGTCCTGCACATGCCATGTGATGGCACTTAGGAGGATGTGCTCCATGACCTCTCCCTGGTACTGAGGTCAGACTGACAGGCTTGTATTTGCCCCAGTCATCCTTTTGACCCTTCTTGTAGATGGGCATTACATTTGCTAATTTTCAGTTAACTGGAGATATCCAATCAAAGCTAGATCAAAAGATCTTTGTTAATTGTCATTAATTTAAGTGATTATGATGATAATGATCATGATGTTGATGATGATATATCTGGAGAAAAAAGGGTGTTTAGGACATTCATAAACTGAGAGGAAATGGCATAGAGACAATACAAGCTTTACATAAGGACATTACAGGTACACACATTTAGTACAATGTTTCAACTGTGTACATCCAAAAATTATACACAAGTTCTGAGTTGCTTTTTTCAACTATTTTGACTTAGTTTTCATATTCATAGCAAACTGAAATCATGGCATAAATGGCGTATAGCTGAAAATATTATAAGAAATATCTGTAGTGTACTGGCTTCTGTAACTTCATAGCTAGGTTCCTTTAATTAACTGTGGGTATGAAAAGCTTTTCAACATTACGGTTTCACAGAATTATTAGATACTTCTTGAGCATTCAGAGAAGATAAATTTAATTTCACAGAATTTGTTAAGCTGAACATTTCTTTGTTTGTACACCTGACAAAAATATGTACGCATCTTCCAGATGGATGTTCCAGGTTTTCATCTGCTGGAATTTGTTCTTCTGAAAGATAGTGTCTGGAGGAGAAACTGAAATTTCTCTGAAATGTATAAGTGTTGTGCCAATACTTCAAAACATAAAAGTGAAAGTGGTCTAGAAATTCTTGTCTTCACAATATTTTCATTTATGCCTTTGTAAAAATAGATGAAAAGCAAGCACACACCACTGGCTATATTTAGTATGCATGAAAACACATAAAAGCAGCTACCATTACAGCTAAGACCAATGCCTGCCTACTGACTAATTTACTTTTCTCTCTCTTCTGCCACCACTATCAATTTTTTTTTTTTTTTTT
>VXAC01005135.1:272090-289790 GCA_013399225.1 Rhipidura dahli | reverse complement strand
TTTTTTTTTTTTTTGTGAGTGATTATTACTATTTGCTACAGCACTGGAAAATTTTATCACACAAAGGGCTGAGGCTCAGACTGTCTAAGGCACTAAGTACTTAACTCATGCTGAGCTCTGACAGATCTAAGTGCTACCAAGGATTCAGGCCTGAGAAATTTTTCAGCATCTCTGAAAAATTTCCTTGTACAGCATGTAGTTTCTTAATGGATCTGTTGAAGCATAAAAGAAGAAAATCTAGATGGAAACCATAAAGGTGAATAAAACTTCTCTTTATTTTAGCATATAGAACCAGAACAAAAGGAAATACAAAACATATGTGAATGAACTATCTCAGTATCTGTAAATGGTACTGTAAAATGGCATCTGTAAATGGTATCAAGCCTGCTGATTAAACAAACAAGATGAGGTATTTTCCTAGGATTTCTTCATTATTAATAGTGAATATATACTTCAGCAGAGGCAAATCAATCCTTTGTCAGGGGGTCTGTCTAATCTAAGCATTCAGGAAAAGATATTGATGATATGTTATAAAAACACTGACTGTTCTCTGAAGAGAAATATTCTGCTGGGGAGGTAATGCATATTTCTTTGGTCAGATTCTATCCATTAAAATTTTCCATGTAGAATTTTACACACCGTTTTTCTTCTTGGAGCTAATCTTATATCAGCAAGAAAAGATTCCCAGACATCTAAGGTGGAATGCAAAAACATTTCAATTTTAAACCTGATCACACTGCAGGAGAAATTATATAAAAATGTATTTATTTTGAGTCAAAGTCAGCTAATTAGCCACACAGAAATCTAATATATCAGAATTAATGAGTCTTTTTATCATACCTGTCTTCCTTGATGTCACCATATTTTTGAAACAAGTGAAGTATTTCCCAGTGCTTTATTTTCCCACCCTCTGGGTTTCTTTGGTTGTACCACATACTGACTTTCAAGAAGTACAGAAAGACCCAAAATCATAAATCTGATCACATCATTATGAAGAAAGCTGCTTATGAACAACATGGAGAGAATCACAACAACTGTAACCAGCATTTGCACTGGCTGTTTTCCCCCAATTCTTCCTTCAAAGCCCTGCCTCACATACTTCAATCCTGCCTTCCACACATTCACAAGTCACCACTTACCAAGAGACAGTGCAGGAAAAGGCTCACTGTGAGAGAGATTCTGATTTAACTAACCAGAAACCTTTTTCTTAAGGTTTCTATGAAAAACCTTCTCTTTTGAAAATTCTCATACCTCTGAGTTTCATATTACTTTGTACAAGTAAGCTGTTAGTACATGAGGATTCTTACAAAAATCAAGAGATGGAGAATCTCAAAGGAACAAACATCCCTCAATAACAAAGCTAAACACATAAAAAACCAACAAAATTATTCAGAAAAATATTTTATAAATGTCTGCTATCAGGTCTCATTTTCTTGGTGGCCCCTGGGCATACCATGAGCCCCAAAGAATCCATTTCTGTAAGATAAATTCTATGATAGTGCTCAAGTATAAAAAGACCCATTCTCTGTAATGCCTACTCTATCAAATAACAATTGTGAGCATACTCAATTAATAAAATTAACAGTGAGTTCTCAGCAGTCTGAGGCAGCTTCATTAACCTGTTACTTTACCTTAAAATGAATTTTGCATTTAAAATAAAGCAGGAAGTTTGAGTTAAGTAATTTGTTCTCTTTTGACGAGTTTTCTACTCCAGTATACTTTAAGGATGGTGATCATATTTTTAAGCTGCCCTTCAATAAACTGCTCTTTTCTTAAATCTCCAGCAGTGCTTGCCCACCCCAGTTCCTGTTTTAAGTCACCATTTCACAGACTTATGAAATGAAAAAATCTCCTTCTCTGCCCACCTGCTTCCACCAGGAGCTGTGAATGCCTCCCACATTCCTTATTTCCTGCTATAATTAGAACAAATATTTTACATACAAATATTCTCTACTTCTCCTCCTGAAGTCTTTGTTGCTCTTCTGTCACTCTCCTGTCATCCTCCTGCACCACCTAGAAAGACTTAGAGTCTTTTTCACTGAAAAGACTAAAAACTGAATTTTCTGCTTTTTTTATCTAGGGCATTGATTTAGACAGCACAAGAAATATTAAACTTCTTTTTTACATGTTCTTTCCTGTAGGTCTTTATATTACATTGAATACAAAGCTTCCAGAAGATCCTTTAGCCCATTCTGTGCTTCACCTTCTCTCTCTGTATTTGCACCTGTGTGAGCCCTGAAAAGCAGACATCCATATACCAATTATTCCTTTTGAAGCAGCCAGTAGATGCTGGGATACATTTCGGTCTTACTAAAACATCCCTTCTTTATGGCCCCAGAGAGATCCCCATGCTGGAGCTGGGCCATGGCATGTCCATCACATTTTTGCTGCTTTTAGATCAAAACAGCATAACTCTGGATGTGGCAGAGGCTATCACTGAGGTCTGTTTTCTGTAGAGCCCTCCTTTGCTGCCAGACCCATGGCAGGGGGAGTGGGGCATTATTAGCCAAGGGTCAGACCCACAGCCTCTCACAGGCACGTTCTTTGCTCTGCCCACCTTGTGCAGCAGAACCCGGTACTTCACCAGAGGGACAGGCTAAAGATGGCAGCAGCCTCTCTGGAGACAACCTGAAGCAAGATAAAATGCAGCAACAGAGCTACCAGAAATGAGCAGAGGGATAAGTTCATGTTTTTCCTGTCAGTCATCTGTTTGCTTGAAAACAAATAGCAATCCGACAGCAACTTACCATGCATCCACTAAAATGTTTTCTGTGTCTTCCCACCCCCACCATGATGACTTTTCTACAGACTACTCAAGTCCCACAAATCTGCCAGACTGTGAGCTAGCAATAAGATATTTTAAGACAGCTGGAACTGTTATTGTTAGGTGTGGTTTAGGCAATAAAGGCTGCTTGAAATTCCCATTATGCCTATAAATGGTTACAATATTTTGTTTAATTTTTCTGAGACTTTGACACACTTGAAATAGAATTAGTGAATATTCTGAGATGGAAGGGACCCACAAGGATCATTGAAGCCCAGCCCCTGGCCCTGCACAGGACAACCCCAAAAATCACACCACGAGCCTGAAAGCATGCCATAAAAATGTCTTGAACTCTGTCAGGCTTGGTGAGCTGTCTGCTTCTCTGGGTAGCCTGTTGCAGTGCCCAAACACCCTTGTTATGACCCATCCTGGCTAGCTTGTTTAAAGCTACGTTTGCTGTCTCCCTGATAACCTTCAGCAGCAGCATCTGTTAAGGGAAGAAGCATGTATTCATGTCATAAAATAAAGAAGACAAGTAGAAACTTCTCTGTCTCTGCAGAATGAGAAAAAACCTATTGCCATAATAGTGAAGAGCAAGCAATTGAGCTGATAGAAAAGGGAAGCAGCAATTTTGAGAGTGGCTGCTTGCTGCCAGGGAGACTCATCCTGATCTGCACAGAAGGGCATAGGCCAATGGCTGGTCTCTGCCTGATTAAGAATGTGCCTGCCCTGCTTGATTTTGATGAGGCATCTCAGGAGGCTGGTAAGTGTGCCACAGCATGTGCCTTATTTATATGTGTAAGGACTGCATTCAGTATTGAGAATTGCAGGATAGCCAATGTTAAGAACAGATAAATAGATAAAAAACCCCTGAGTGTCTGTGTGTAGCAAAGGTATTCAGAGATACCTGACCTATAGTAAATCAGACAGATTTTCTACTTCTGCAGCAGACAGATACAGAAAGAGAAAATATGCACTGATTTCGGATGCCATGTATATTGCTTTCAGTAATGAGTTCATAGAGAAAACCTTGTCTTTAAAAACCTGTCCTGCTGGTGGAATGTTTGTCACACAAGAAAACCTCAAGATGACTGCTCAGAAGTTTGTACTCAGCGCAGTATTATGATTCCATTTGTGTAGCAGTGTATTGGCCAAAATTCCCAAGCAGGGCATTTGAGTAGGACTACAGGAATAGTGATAAATCTTAAATTGAAGTGACATACATTATTACCTCAGCTTTTCGGTAAATCTCTGTTTATTTTACTGTTACTGCCTGGAATCAAACCATATTGCAAAGCTGCTAACCAGCATGTAACACTGTAATACAGGGAGTAAAAAATTTCAACAAAATCATCGTTAAAATTTGAGGTTTCCTGGGAAAACCTTACTACAATAGGAAAGGAAGATTTTTCAACAAACTTCATCTGCTAGAGAAGGAAACACCACAGTCATTAATTTGACACCCTGGAAAGATGAAATGATCAGTGATCAGAATCAGCTCTGTAGCACTTGGATTCCAAAGGGCGTGACTGGTCTAACGTCCCAGCTGTTCCTTGTGGTGGTACTCTCAGTTTCACCCCAAACCATATGAATTAAAACAAACAAATAACATAATAACAGCACTACAATAAAATTTTTATATTCAAAATATGGTTAGATTTTGACTGCTGATTGCACGTGTCTGAATGCTTATTTTAACAATAGGCTAGGTCTAAAGGATTTTGTTCTTTATTTGTACTTGTCTCCATAATGCCATTTTCACACCTTGGAACATTAGCATGTATCAAAAAATGGCACTCTGTGGGCTTAGGCATTATCACATACTACTTCAAAATTGGTCCAAGGCTGTACAAATAGTTTTTGCAGTACTGTAAAATAGCTCTAAAGAGGTAAATCGCTGACTCTGTATGGTAATCAAGGATGTTCTGGGCTAAAGGGATGTTTTCAGTGCTCATGACTCTGCTGAAACTAGAAGTAAATGAAGTATTGCCCTTTAGTTCCTCTTTACCATTCTTATGTGCCACAGAAATTACGTCACTAATTTCCAATTTTAAAGTTTAGGCTGAGTGGCAGGACATTCAAAGACCTACTCATTAGTTCTCCTGGTGATTTAAATAATCCTTACACATCAGGGTGCATATAAAATATATTCTTGGGATCATAGAACCCTGAAGACAAATAGCTATATGACTCCCTTATGCTGCCTTCACATTAGTTTTTAAAAAGACAAAACATTAAAATAAATAATTCTAGAGACGTCTAAGCAGTAGACATTTATTATAGTAAGTAAATGCATTTACTTTTCTCCTTAGTGCATTTTTATGAGAGACTGTGAAAGGATTTTAAAAGCTTTGCTTTGAATAGGTGTCCCAGTACAGCTGTCTGATAAAACCAGGACTTTGACAGGACCCCAAAATGTATCAGTCCCCACAGATGCATAGAAAAGCCAATATTAATATTGTTCAACCATTCAGATCAACAAAAACAGGGACAAAAAGTTCTATTTCAAGAGACAGAATGTGCACTTACAAGAAATTTTTTAAGAGCAAATTACTGAGTGGACCTAATGAAGACCATGAGGTTTGTTGGGACTGTGGTACCCATCTTGTTCCAGCAGCTGTGCTGATTGACTGAACCAGGGCCTCAGTACTAGCAGATACATGCTTTTATCTCTGGCCAGCAATGTGGCTCAGCATCTGCTTGGTTCAGGCACCTGCTCAAATATTACAAGTATTCCTAAAGGTTTGAGCAAGCTTTAGTGATTAGGAAGAGAGTAGCAATAGTCTGGGACAGAAATTCTTTATTAAGGGGCAAATGGAAAAATCTAGAATGGCTATCAAAGAAGTCTTTGTGAAACTCTGAAAAAATTAATTATGTCATCTGTGTCCAGTGAATTCAGTAGGAGCAAACCCAAGTTCATTAAAAAAAAAAAAGGTAAGACCTCCTACTAAGCTTCTGTGATTTCTAAAAAAACCAGTAGGAATGATCTCATCTTTTTTGAAATAGATGAAGTGGTTTACATAGTTTTCTGATCTCTTTGTTTTCAAGTAAATATTCTGTTTCTAATATAAATAATTCATAATTTGAGCATTTTTTGTTTCTATATACATATAAATATATACATTATATATCTAATCTATTTTCTTTCAATTATAAAAATGAAAATCTGCCCCTTAAGCCATTGAGCTTCTGTACAAATGCAAGAAACTGCTTCCAAAAAACTCCTTTGTATCCTTAGTCATCAAGCTTTCTTTCATTATTCTTTCTTCTAGGATGTCTCATTACTTGACATTTCAGACAGTATTGCTGCCCTAAGTCAAATAGAAATACACAAGTAATAAAAGGATACATTTTCTATTTCGTGTTTTACTTGAGAAAAAAATTATAAAATCTCATTATCTGATAGCTAGATGAAACAATGTGTGTACTTTAGATTTTAATTAAATTCAAACACCTCTGAAACAGTTTACAGTTCAGATGGAGCTTTCTGGAGAAATATCCAAATGTTTTAGGCTAGTTGGCTTGGAACATTTATTCCTGATTCTCCATACCATATAACAATGCCTTGTCAAGGAGCTAGATGTACCTTTTTACTTACATGGTGGATGGATATACATTAGCAACTTGCACTGTGGGTAAGTTTATAGCCAGTAACAGCAACAGCAACCCTTTAGTGTTTCCTTCCTAATCTTACAAGCATGGGTGAGCACAGGTTAGTTTGTGATGAAATGGTTCATGACTTTGGTGGTGAAGGTCAACCTCTGCTCCTCAGGGAAACTTCACTGATTTGAGCATTACCCTTCACACATTGTTGGGCTCCTTCTGAGCTCATTGGCAGGACACAACTCCTCAGTCCTCGTGTAAGCTGCTTCCCCAGGGCCATTGTATCCACTGGACATTCAGGGGAAGATGCTGCATTTGCAGCTATGAAAATCTCTTAGGACCATGCTGTGGTGCACAGACAGCTGTGACAGTGTGGCACTCCTCTGGGCCAGGCAAACACTGCCATCCCTGCCCCTTCTCTGTCAGTCTTAGCAGAGAAAAGCTCAGGTCCATATAGATGTTTAGAAAGAAAAAAATCATTTCAATAAGCACAAGCTTTCTTTTTGCAGCCTGGGCTGCACAGGCAAACTACTGAAATTCACTGCTGTGTTGAAATTTGCCTCTTTCTTTTTCCTTTCTGAGCATTATCCTTGCTGCCAAGGAAACCTGGTGCAGGAAGAGCAGTTTGGACAGCCTACACATGGCTCCTGTTGCTAAGGAAACGCCTGATGATGCCTGCAGACCTCTGTGCAGAGCTCCTAGTGCAGGTGTGCACATAGAGGGCTGAGATCCACATGGCTGAAAAGACTATGGAGAAATCAGAATTGCTGGTTTTTATTTAGTTTGATATCATGAAAGTCCTAAGCATTCAGTGTCTGAGATTGATTTTCCAAAATCATGGCATTGAGAGTGGTTGCTCCTCCTGTACTGCATTAGCACTGCTGCCTGCCTGTGCCCATAATCATTTGAGCACAAAGCAAATAATCAAGTAACTCCTGTAGCTGCCATATCCAATTGCTTCACTCTTATGCTCAGGTAATCTGAAGAGATAGGTAGGAAGGAGACATAGAGAGGTATGATCTGTTTGGAAATGCAAATAATGACTCTTCAAAAGGTTTTAGCACATCTGCCTAGCTGGTATGCAAAAACTTCCTAAGAACACAGTGAAAATTATATGTATTGTTAAAAACCACATGCTGGAAGCATATTAGAATAATTCTCAAGAGTCCCAGTGATATTTCAAATGTGTCTATTTTGAGCTGAGCTTATATATGCAAAATCACATAACTAATCTGATAACATTTCCAGCCTCCCACAAGCACTGACACTTATCTCTTTGTTATCTGACCTTCATGGGCTTCTCATCAGATACGCATCGGTGCATTTGTAAGGCCCCAGAAAACTTGCTCAATGTGACTCTTAAAAAGGGCTTGGGGTTGTTCATGCACTCTGAGTGAGATGCAAGGGAGAAGCACCCACAAGATATCCTCAAGAGGTCAAAACAACAAAAAAACTTTACTAGCAACTTCAGAAAATTAGAGGACTTTGGCAAAAGTTTAAAACACATCGAAAACTTCTCAAAGCATTAGCTTTTCCCATTCAAATTAGTAGGCTCCAAGCCCATCCAATTTTAAGCTACTCAAAACTCTGAAAAGAGGAAATTAGAAGAAGAGAGTGAGAGAAAGACAGAAAAGATACAGAAAAGAACAAGTCTGGTTCAGCAGTGTTAAGCTCATACAAATTCGTAGAGGAGGTAGGGTCAAGATGTGCTCACCTCATGTCCTGGGTTTAACACCTTTTGGCTTTCCTGGGCCCCTCCCAGGTGGGACTTCCAGCCATCTGGCCATTCTGGGGCTGGAAAGGGATTCCAGAGGCAGGTGTAGAGCATTGCCTCTGGTGTGCCAGGGACTGGTGGCCATGGCAGGGCTGGGATACACCAAAGGCAAGGCCTGACCTGCCCCTTTTCCCCACACACACACCTAAAATGTTTTGAGACAGCCAGCCTTCCAGTCCCTCACAGCGTACAGATATTTTACTATCCTGGCACTTCTCTTACTCATTTCAGCTTACATTCCACACAAATTGCTCACCTTGTAACTTAGTCATTGGTCTCATACCAACGGTGTGAAGATTCAAAACTAGTCACTCAAATGAATTATTTATCAGAAATAAATCAAACATGGAAGGCAAAGCAAAAATTTCCTGTATGACATGAACACAATTTTATATGTCAATCCAGTATGTTGAGAACACATGTTGAATGTTGAAAGGAACACAGATACTTAAGCCATTCTTGTACATTATTTGCAGTATATGAACTCTGGGTGTGTACACTGTTGTAGCCCTTCTCTGCCTCAGTCTTGGAGGCCCTCAATAAATATCTTGTAGGTCTGGCCAAATAAAAGGAGATGCATAAATTAATGACTAATATGGAGAGTTTTAGGAGTTTAGGGTTTGCTGTTTTATTGACAGCAAAAAAGGGAGCAGCAGCTGGAAATGAACTGAAAGCCCAACTTTTACCTTTCTTATTAAAAATGTAGTTAAGGTTGCAATAGTAGAATGTTGTTGTTCTTTAGTAGATTTCCAGATACCAAAATACTGACCACATCATGATGAAAATAATTAAGTTCATCCACATGTTCAGCATCTCTCTGCCTGCCCAGCAGAAGTCCTGCTGTTCCACAGACTGCACACACAAACTAATCACAGGGAAGGATCTGACTCACTTTTCTTTTCATGCATCCTAAACTACAAAGTTCTCATTGTAAGATATCAGGAGGAACTGTAACAATCCAGTAAAAACCTGTCACAGAAATTAATCCAAAATTTACAAGAAGAAAGAAAAAAAAGTTTGTCAAAAGCAAAGCCCAGCTTCTTTGAACATTTGTAAGTAGAGAATCCTGACCCACACTGTGTTGCAGTGAGATGTTACCTTTAGGAGAGAAAATGTTAGATGCAGTTCAGACAAGAGCTGAGATATTTGTGGTTTTCCCTTATATCTCCATTCCTATTTCCCTTTAAATCCAATGTAACTATCAGTCCATAGACTGATAACACAATATAAAGACAGGGAATACTCAGATTTGGGATGGCACCAGGAACACCATTAGGCTGCTGGTGGTGTTCTCTGTCTGACAGTATGATGGATCCAGGGACCAAGTAAGACTCATCAAAGGTTAAACACTGGAATAAAGCAAAAAGAAAATGAGAAAGATACACAGCTCTGCTTAAATATTTTCTGTTACTGTTTTCCACTATTTCAAATCTCCCTCACTGACTTTGGTGTTAAATCCACAAACATAAACCTCTTGTCCTGCTGAAGGATGTTTTCCAGAGGAAGATACCACATATGACCAGTGTACTGAGAGCAAGCCTGTGGAGAAGTGGCAGCATAGCTAGCACTGGTCAGCCAGGTTTAGGGGCCATACACCTACTATAAAAGCCAGGAAGACTCCTGGGAAAACTTTTGTCCTCTCTGCCTTCAAAAATCACTCAGCCAACTACACTGACTCAGTCTGAGTCTGATGGAGGTCACTTTTATTCAGTTAGTCATGGATTTCTAATTAGACAGCACAGTGAAATCATAGCAATGCCACTCTTTCTAACCCCTGGTGACCTGAGAGGTTCCAAAAATGCAGTTTCCCACAGCTGTGAATTCATAGGCTTGGAATCTGGTTGGAATTTATAAACAATGAAAATTAAATGCACTTATTGCAATGGTACAATGATTTCTAATGCATGGATGAATTTCCCTGTGTTTCTTTAGTGGTTTTTCCTAAAATTTCTTGTTTTCATGAATTAATAGAAATAGTCATTCTGCTCATCTACAAAAACTGATTTTTAGTTTCCATGCACACATGCAAAAAAAAAACTTCATTACCACTATAAAACTGGGATGTGTTGCTTCAAAATTATAACTCGGGAATATTAAACAGGTGTTTCAGAACTCCCCTGGTTAGAGGTAAATGAGAGTTATCTAAAATTATAATTAGTTATGCACAGTTTATGTTAGAACATGATTAGCAAGCAGTAAAAACAGATCCTGTAATGGCAATGGGGAAGTGTTTTTCTCTAACAAAGCCAATCTACGGTTCTGACTGGGAAAGAAAGAGATGTTACTGTGGATGAAATGGAAACAAAAATGAGAAAAATGTTTGACTAGCTCACTATGATTCCCTTCACATGATTTTCAATTCATTTAAGATTTGAATTTTCTGGGACCTAAAGAGTATTTGCATTGAAACCTGGTGAATGTGAAGCTGCTTTTATAGATAAATCAATTTATTCATCTTGAAAAATGCTCTGAAAGTGTAGATGAAACACACATTAGCAGAGTGAAAGCTACAGAGAGAAGCACAAGGATCCCTCTCTTAACAAAGAATTGTCTTACCACACAAGTATGAGATTACTTAACATGTTCTTTCAGTAATCACATACCCCTGATACAGAAATAGACCCTATCCAAAAGATCAAATCTCTCAAGCTCTGAGCAGTTCATAGAATCTCAGAATGGATGAGGTTGGAAGGGGCCTCTGGAGGCTGTCTGGTCCAACCCACCTGCTCAAACAGGGCCACTTCACCCAGGACTGTGTCTAGATGGTTTCTAAATATCTCCAAGGAAGGAGGCTCCAAAACATCTCTGGGCAACCTGTGCCAGTGTTTGATCAACCTCATAATAAGAAAGTAACAGAGCTTTGTTACTTAAGTACTTTTATAATTGCATGCAACAAAGCAGACTGGAGTTCATCTGATGAGAAGCAACTTTACAGAGAAAGACCTGGGGATACTCGCAGAAACTTGAAGAAAAATAATTTTGTCCTTCCTAATGCAAGGACTCATTTTCACTGCAAACCAACAGAAATACAAACCTTAGTGAGGCATATTTCAGTCAGATTTTTTTTAATTCTCACATACTTTTGCATTTGGAAATACTTAAATGTCTACAAAATCTGTGGAAATGTTAGTTTAAAAGTTTGATTCATTTTTATTTAGTTTTTATGGGCTGTTGACAGGCTTTTGTCCACCTTTATGAAGCAGAGGGAAGTATGACTCTTTTTGTGCTAAAACTGTAAGGATTGCAGCAGTCAGAGCAGACAGGGAACAAAACCAACAGAGAATTAGGTGATAAGAAGGAAAAAGCTGAGAATACCAGCAGCTTTGGTTATGTTTAGAAAAGTGCAGGCATGTCTTCCTGTCAAGGTTCCTAAAAGTGTATCAGTGTTTGCACATGTAAGATGTAAGGTTTCTCACATCTCTTCACGGACCATAACAATAAGAGCTATAGAATAAAAGACAATTCATTGTCTCGGTTTTTATCTCCATTTATATCTATTTTTAAAATTATTTTTTGCTTTGAGATTACATCCACCATGAGTTAGTCCTCCTGTTAGTTCTACTTGTGAAATTTGCCTTGTGTCAGCACTTCTGTTTGCGAACACATTTCAAAACTGCACCCAGCTGGTTTTACTCAGAGGGTTTGATTTCCCTCCCACTGCCATATAACCACCAATTCAGATATAATGACTATATATCTACCCTATTTTCTGTACCACCATAAGTTGTCCTTAAGTAGTAACCCAAGCATCCTTGACAGAGGTCACAGTTAAGACACCTGTTTTTAAGGGGTCACAGTGTTGGGAAACTTTCTCTCTTTTTGGAAAGGCTCAGCATTTCCTAAATATGCTACACTCTGTCCCTGTAGATGCACAGGTTTGAGCAGTGAGATGACAGCGACCAAATTATGGTAATGTTTCCTGAGGAGGAGGAAGTGATCAAAACTTATTTATTTCACTAACTTGTGATTGTCTCTGCATACTGGACTTGGCCTTGACTTGCTGCCAGACTTGCTGTTACTATATCCTTCTCCCTGCTCAACAGGATAGAGGGGAGAAAATAAGATAAAAAAATCTTGTGGGTTGAGATAAAGACAGAGAGATCACTTTAATAATTACCATCATAGGCAAAACAAACTCCACTGGGAGAAGCTTAATATAATTTATTGCCAATTAAAAACACTGTAGGATAGTGAAAAGCAAATGCAAAACTCAAAAATCTTCCCCCTAACCCCCGTTTTTTCCTAGGCTTTTTTCCTTAACTCTTCCACACACTATGCAGAATGGCACAGTGGGGTGCAGAAGGGGACATTGTAGTCCCAGCATCTCCTCTCTGTGGTTCTTTTCTTCTCATATTTTTTCTCTGCTCCAGTGTGAGGTCCTTCCCCCTGGAGACAGTCCTTTGCACATTGCTCTAGTGGGGGCTCCCCATGGGCCACTGATTATGACAGAAAACCTGTTTCTTTGTGGGCTCCTCTCCATGCTCCTGCATATTCTCTTCATGAGATGCACCATTTGTCAGGGCATATCCACCTGCTGCAGCATCTGGTGTGGAGTGTGGGCATCTCCTCCAGCATTGTCCTCCAAAGGCTATGGGGTAATCTCTGCTCTGGTGCCTGCAACACCTCCTCCTCTTCCTTCCCTGATCTTAGCATTTGTAGGGGTCTTTTTCTCATTTTTCTCACTCCTCTCTCACAGCTGCTGTGCAGAGCTTTTACCCTTTCTTAAATATGTTCTTGCAGCAGTGCCACCCACCTCACTGCCCAGCTTGGCTGTGTCCTGCTGTATTGTTTGAAAACAAACCAGTAGGAGATCACAAGTCAGGACTGAAATTAATAGAAAAAATTAGAAACAAGTGAAATAATATAAGGAAAAAGCACTGATAAAGTCAGATACAACCTGATACCCTATTAGGGTGCTGACAGCAGTCCAAATGAAGTGATCCAGTTGAAGCCATGATCCGATGGAAGGTCTGGTCTCCAGCTGAAGGTCCGTGGTGGCTCTTGTCCTCTGGTCACCCAGCAGACAGGGCTGAGGCCAGGCAGTTCTAAGGGCAGCTTATATCCAGGTGGGAATGCCCGGCTCCCTTCTCCTGGGTGGGGCATCTCACAATAGGATGAGATAAGTCCATGAGCCATGTGGTGGTTTCTTGATGGCCCATTGTCTGTTATCAGGGGTGGGTCGTTAGCAGGTGATAACAGCTAATGGCCCACAGCTGGAGGTAATAGAAATACTTAAATACATCTATTGTAACCTAGGACACCTGCATAGGGTCAGATGGAGCCACTGGCTGTGACTGACAGGGGCCCTGGTCTGTTCTTACAGGGGTCAACTCTGCAATCCCCCAGCTACCAAAACCTGCCACAGAAGCCAAATGCTCTGTGACAATCTCTCTGCTGTTACAGAGAAGCTCACTCTTCATGTCACCTGACTTAAGCCCTCCCTTCTCACCTCATTTTCACAAACATTCTGCTGGAAGCTTCTGCACTACAGTGAAGCATATCTAGCACACATAATAATTTTATTGATATCTGTATGAAATTCTTCTAGATTGTTACCTGTAATTTCAGGAACTTGTCCAGCAGCTTTTCATGAACTTCTTGAATCATCCATCTTTTTGAAGTGCTCTCAGTTTCAGCAATGAAAAATGTTATACTTGATATGAGAAGCTTGGCTGACAAAGGAGAATCAAAATCCATTCCTGTCACAATGTGAGAATTCTGCCTGTTTATCATCCACAGTTTGGATAAGAAGGCAGGTGATGGAAGATTGGCAAGTAACATAAAGTTACAAAATAAATAAAAAAAACTTAAATTTGGAGGACTCAGAACCAGAAGGAAGAGTTTATTTTTTTCCCTCATGAATTATCTGTGGGACTGGAAGAGCAGCAGGGTGAAAAACTCAATGTTATTTTTGAAACTGAAAAGTCTTGATGACTCCAGATGCAGGAAGGGCTTTGATCTAGTTTACACCTTAGCAGACAGGAGGTATTTGAACTTGAAGTTACAAACCTGTTAGAGCCCCAGCTCTGTTAGGTCCAGGGACTAAAGACCTAGCTGTTTTTCCTCTGTGATGCAGGTTCTGTGAGTCTAAGGTTACCATTCTTCTTTATTCCAGAAACCAGATCCTTTATCATCAAAGGCTATCTAAATTTAAATTCATGAGAAATAGGTTTCAACCAGGTATGACAGAAAATATTCTCAAGAATATATCTTGTGGGAACATGCTGGCAAAAAAAGGGAGTTTCTGCTGGTGTCCCACTGTAGAAAAGTTGTGCAAGCCTGGTATCAGGGGTGACACAGGCAGAAAAGCTCATCTCTGCATAACAATTTGGATTTATGGGCTTCTTTGGATCTGAGTCTCACAGCACCACTTGCACGTGTGATACAAATGAAACCCAAGAAATGTGTGGTGTTCTGTGGAGGAAATACTGCTGCTGTGCCCCCTTGGTGACACAGGGAGAGACACACACTCTCATATCCAGGTGTGCAGCATAGGGTACCACTGAACTGCCCTGGAACAGGGAGTACAGACCCCAGTGACATCATATAAACCAAGAGAGCTCTAGTCACAGAGGCCAAAGGGAACAAGATTTCACTTTCCACACCTCAGTTTACGCCAAAGCCTTTTCCATCTCTGGGACAGGGGGAGCCTCTGTAACAGTGGTGTGTTTTAGTCTGGCCTTTCTCCCCCACCATGAGCAGAGTGTTCTGCCGATTTTAAATGAGGAATTGCTGCTGTCTCTGAAGGAAGGGAGGATTGCAAGGAGGACATCTCCGTGCCTAGTTCACACTACTATTTCCCAAAGCACTCCTAGGATATAATGCAATTTTTTTTTCTTCTATTTTGGTATGTTTTATAGTCTTTTTAAAAGATTTGCATTGCAATATCAGCATCAGTAATCTATTAGGTAGGACAGCCTATGAGATAAAAGGAAACAGAGGCATTGCTACAAAATAAGTGCTGTCTGGCATTTTGCCCTTTCTCAAATACGGTTTTCCAGAGACACCACCAGCCTGGCTGACAGGTTCAGCTGTGTCCTGAAGAGGGTCTTTTTAGAAGACATCTGCACTCAGCCACATCCATCAAGTGGCAGTCCCTGGCCACTCCTTGCACATGCATTTTCCCCATCTGCTACCAAAGCCTTGCCACCTTACAAGAATGAAAATAGAAGATGGGCATGTGTTATACAGTGGACAAACTAGAAATATTGTAGTGAGAGAGAATCCCAGGGTTTTTTCCATCCTCCCATGAAGTACTCTGAACCTCTTTCTTCCTCTTCTGCTAAACTCAAGGATCATGTCCTGCTCTGTACTCTCCTCTCAAAGCAGACACCTTACATGCCACCTACCTTTTCTTCTCATTTGACCTACCTCCCTTAAGAACATGCAATCAAAATTTCTTGTCTCTGCACTTATCATTTAGCAGCTCTAAAATTTTGGAACCAAATTCTTTTTTGAAAAGTCAAGAATGGTGAAAAATAATTGCATACACTTCCTGAAAAAAGAAATGCAAGTTAAGCAATAGGGTCAAGCTTCATTTTTATTTTAGCTTTTCTTCTTTTTAAAAGCTTTCTGAATGCATTTGGGCATTCAAGATTGTGAAAACCAAAAATGAATGCATTGCTTTAGGTACTTAAAAAATCCAGCATGTAGAACCTCAGTACTTTTTAAAGTCAAATAATAAAAGTAAGATGATAAAATCATAATTATTTTTCTTGTCTTATTACAAATAAAACAAGATTTCACATAATGACCTCAATGAAAATGTAAGATTTAGTTAACTGGTTTTATTTTGAATTTTTTTGTTTAACATAATTTCTGAAACTTGTTTTTCTTCTTTAATGTCAGTTCATCTTTACACAAAACTTAGGAAGAGACCTTCCATGAAGAATAAAATAGTCAGAGAAGTGACAGGCACCTGCTTTTAGAGTCTGTCAGCATTTATGTTGGAAGTGAATACAAAGAAGGAGATAATATCACCTAAAATAATAGTCACAGAAGTAAATACTGTTCTTAATTGGTGTACCTAGATGCCAAAAATATGTTTTTACAGATTTTCCTTTCTATTTCTAATGCAGGATAGCCACTAAAATATGCTATGCTGAAAAATCAGTGTCCTTAGTTTTCAGCTGAAAATTCCAGTAATAGCAAGGCTAATATTACCACTGAAATTGAAGTTGATATAAAACATCTCTATCTATCTTTTTTTAGATTTTCACCATCACGATGTCATTTCTCTAGATATATTAACATGGAAAGCATTTCTGTACTCACTGTGACTACAACACTTTTGCAAATACAGCACAGTCAGTTATAGCACTGCTTTTCCTTTGGGGCTTTTCTCACATTCTTGTTCACCTCATTTAACAGATATGGCATAGCCTTATAAAGATTTTTACAGTTTCCCAGTGGACTTTTTCATAATCTAAGTGAGTCTTTACAGGCTGGTTGGAACAGTTCATATTTTGCTTTCTGGTGAAGTTACCACATCATCTTACAGGGAAATCAAGGCAGAGGATGGCTGTTGGGAGGTTCTCTTCCCAGGAGAACTAGAAAAGGGATCAGGAACAAGTGATGGCAGGAGCTGATGAAATGATAACTGATGATAGAAGGAGACACACTTAGAAAGGAGGGATGATGGACATGACCTGGATCATGGATAGATATGCAGATTTTACTTCAGGTACTGTAACGTGAAAGGTTTTTTTCACATTACTGGGTTCACACCTTTGTGACAAAAATGCAAAAGAAGGTTTTCTGTATTGTAGCTGCTGCTTATGCAATAGGAAGACATCACCTTCTTTTTGCTTATCTTAGTACCTAAGGAACTTGCTGGGCTGGAAACACTGAACTATTTCTGTCCTATCTTTCTCGAGTGCTGTGATATGAATGTTTCTGTAAGATAAGTCACCTGCAGCTATCAGTGGGAATACACTGCAGAGAGCAAGCAGCCAAGACAAGGCAGCAGTACCCAGTTAGCAAAAATCCCACCCACACCCCTGCTCAGTGATAATGCCAACATGACATTTGTGTCACACCACTCCTGAAGCCCCTGGATTGCTGCTGATTCCAAGGCAGCACTTAACTTTTAGGTAATTCACAAGTGGAGACCATGCCATGAGATATTAAGGATATGTGTACACAGAAAATTAAACATAGTCAAAACAGATTCCAGTACTAAAAAAAAATAGTTAACTGCCTCTTAGAAACTGTTCCTCATCTGCTCTAACTCCTGGCTATCCCCAAGTATTGTCTGAGAGAGCTGAAAGGGCTTCATATGAATGGGTCTTTCCTTCAATGCAGGACTCCAGTAATTTAGCTGGAATTCTGCATGACAGTAAAGTACTAGCACTGCAGGTGCAGTGGGAGTGCTGGGACTAAGCTAAGAGTAAAAACAAAATGTCTGTGAGACATAAAAAAAAAATTACAGACAGCTATTGCTAATGAGGAAAAAGGCCCCACTAAAAGCACCTGAGAAAAAGTGGTTCCAGCAGGACTTTTGGTGTGGCCAAAATTCCAACCAACGTCTGTAACTTTGGTAATTTTTTTTTTTTTTTTT